>JANAVB010034417.1:74799032-74837239 GCA_029216955.1 Iris pallida
GAAGAATGAATTAAATTTAATCATTCGGATTTGCAGATATCAGCAAATCATCATGATAGAGATTTATTGCAATCAGCATTAATTACTGATAGGATTTGGCACAATCTATATTAATGGCCCAGATTCATCACACTCAAGATTAATGGCCCAGATTGATCAATCAACAGGCCGCTGCCACTTCAAAAAGGGACAATCATTGCAAATCCTAATGACGACCCTATTCCTATAAATAGCAAGGTGCCATTCCCTTGCACAGACAGACACAGAGAGAGAGAGAGACATACAGAGAAGGAAAGGAGAGCATTTCCCCAACGCCAAGCAGTTCTTCCCCGGAGTCAAGGCTGCATCCGATCGTCCAAGGAGTAAGGCAGAGCTGCCGTCACTTTCCCGAGCCTCTATCGTCACCCCCCAAAATCTAAAATAAACAATTGTACTTAGATTGATGTACCTAAGTTTTCGTCCCTAGGCTTTCTTTGTACAAACGAGTTTGTATTGTGAAGTAAAAGTCCAGTCCTCCGATAATTGTTCTGTTCTTTTATATTTCATGGCAAACACGATGGCGACTCTGTGGGGACAAACTTCTCTACGGCTGGGGAGTTGGTGACGCAATCGGATGCAGCCAAACTTGGCTCCACGCAATAGAAGATGGTCGTCCGCTTCGACCAACAGGCGTTTAAAGAAATGCTCTCCGACGGGAGCGCTGGCCCGGTCCAGAAGCAAGCCCGTACAGAGAAGGCTCGCAGGGAGTGGAGGCCAAAATCATTTGCTCCTCCTCAAGCCCTGGACGGAGTACTCTCTGCTACCCAAGACGGCGAAGGCGATTCTCATATGGCTCATCTTCGAGCCATAGAGGACTCTGTTGTCCCCAAGTCCAGCAGAGGAAAGCACTACGATACTGGACTTGCAGGGACAAAGAGTAATTCTATGTGCTACAGGAAAAAACCAAGCACTCATGCGGCCAAGACTGCCAGCCGCATGCATGATGCTCATGCGGCTGAAACTGCCAGCCGTATGAAGAAAGTCTATGCGGCCAGATCTTCCAGCCGCATGAAGAAAACACATGCGGACGAGACTTCCAGCCGCATGAAGAAAGCCTATACGGCTACAACTGCCAGCCGCATGAAGACTGCGGACTCCAGCCGCATACTGCCTGCTACTCGCAGCTCAGGCTCAGTCTTCGATCGCCTCTCCTATGGTCCCGATCTCTCATATGCTCAAAAGAATATATCTGACTCTCTGCTGCATCACTCTGACGCCTCTTACTATACGTCCTCAGGCGCTCGAGTAAGGAAGTCAAGGGCAGCGCGAGCTCAGTCGACTGTCCCAACCTCTGACCATCCGAGCGCTCCACATACTGTTATGCGGGCTTCTAATGGGAAGTTGTACAGAATCACTCAAGTCCAGCCCCCGACGGCAAATGGACGAAGTGGTTTCCAAAAGTCTCCCAAAACCCAGGAAGAAAACATGGTCGTTTCAGACCCGTCTGTCTTGCGCGAGGTTATCCTCCACAAACGCAAGAAAAGAGAAGAATCCCCGCATGCAAAGAATCCTTCCACGGACGTCACTGCACACAAACTATTGTCAACTGCTGTTGCAACAACGCAACAGCAAGAGAAGACCAACAATCTATTTTCCAAAGGCTACAACGATCCAGCTCAGAGGACGAAGCGCCTCCCATCGCCTCTTGCAACTCTACTCAGAAAATTCTCGCTGATGGGAAGGAAAAAAAGATGAACGTTTCCAGCCCAAAAATTTCAACCACTGCGGCTAAGAAACTGTCGTCTAAACGGTTGTCCACCACGGAGTATTCCAAGGCACCCGTTCGAAGACAAAGTCTACTACAGCCGGGGATTCGTCATCAGCACCGCTGGGGGTTGCTGAAACCGGGGGTAGAACTCCTCAGAACATCTACGATAATTCGATGTTCCAAGGAGACGGGCCCGAGGAGGCAACTCTCCCGTCAGACATTGCAAATACCGACGTCTCCGAGGACGTCCACGACTCTCAAACGAAGCAAGCTCCGAAGTTGGGGGTACTGTTCCTTCCGAGTCTGAGCCAGAGGAGAACATTCCCACATATCCCGATGACTTCTCGATACATGGGTATGACTCGGAGGATACATCCTCCACTATTCCTTTCGTCTCCCCTCATGTGAGAACGGTATTCATGACGGACAGTAACCAAGGTGGTTCTAGTGATCGCCAACGCATCAACACTCTAGAAGCCATACTGAATGCCTTGGTCAAGTCAGTAGACGAGATTAAAGTGGCCCTTCCAACTCTGTAAGGAGGGACGCCTGGCCAAACGAGCGCGGGTCACGCAGTCAATGCAGACTCGAACTCAACAGAACCGAATCCGGGCAACAATCCTCCTGAAATGACGGCCCCCACCGCTGTGGATGAAGCCCGAGAAGTGAGAAGAGAGGTCCAGGAGCTCCGGGCCATGTTTTACGCTCGAGAAAACTCTCAAGACCTCAGAATACGGCAATCGTACCCTGCTACATGGAGGGATGTCCCCTTCCCGCCAAGATATAAGCCTTCAACATCAATCCCGATGATGGCAGGACCTCAGCAAGTCGGTACATCACTTACTTCGAGGTCACCATCGACCATCTGCCCCATGACGATGCCATCCACACACGATTATTAATTGGGGCATTGGAAGGAGTCGCCTTTGACTGGTATCGCAACCTGCCAGATAACTGCATCTATTCCTTCACCAGCTTCAAGCGCATGTTCTTAGAGAGATTCTATGAAGTAGGGCAGGATATCACAATGTCCACCCTCATGGACGTCGTCCAAGGGGAGAAAGAGCTGACAAGGAACTATATCAAGCGGTTTCGCCAAACCGCAATAAAGTTGCCGTCTGGTAACCCAGACTCCGCCTTGATTGAAATTTCCCAAAGAGATTGCTTCCAACAATCATTCTCTGGATGGGCGAAAGTTAATTTAAAGATTGGAAGACATTCATCATCAGTGCCACTAGTGCCGAAGAACGGTTGAAGAAGGCTCGCCAACTGGGGTTGCACATCTCGGACGGAGAGAACAAGGGCAAGCGTCCAAATACCAACAACGAAAATGGGGGTAGCCCCTCCAACAATCGGGACAACAGGGGTAAGCTGGCTATGGTGGCTGACACAGCCCAGAAACCTGAGTCAAAATCGGCAGACAAACAATGGCCGCAAATCACGTACTCCTTTGAGGACGGCCACGTCAAGCCCATATTGGACATGCTAATACAAGGAGACAGAATTCAGCTTCCTCCACCAAGACGGGAACCTCAGCCAGTAGATATGGAGAGCCCGAATTACTGTCACTACCATCGCTACGTCCACCATACTACATACGACTGCTACCAATTGAAGCGTTACATCCAGCATCTCATCGATTCGAACGCTCTGGCCATCGATTTTGAGGAGGTGACCGTGGCAGCCAATATGGTGTTCGTACAATTCGGTAGCTTCCCTCCAACAGAGACTCAAGATGGGGTGGTACCTATCCCTCTAGCGGCAATGGAGATTACTAATCTTCCACCTCTTCGGGATCAGGTCGCTGGTCTATTGCCCCTCACCACATCACGGGGGGAGATCATGTAGGTCCATCCGGACCTAGTACTTGAAGTGACTCAGTCCACACCACCTTCCATTCGTATGAAGAAATATAGAAAAGTCAGATCCTGCCGCACAATCTCGGCGGATGTCGAAGAAGTCACGGCTGTCGTTACCCGATCTGGGGCACAGGCCCAACCCGTGGCTGAAAACTCAACTGAAGATCATCAGCCAGCCACTACTGATGCTCCAGGACCTTTTCAGCCTCTGACAACCGACAAGCCTGGGCCGAAGGAGACTCGCTTTGACAAATCCCTCCGAAAAGAGACACCTCAAGGGCTGGAAAGGCCCTACAACTTCGACATCTTGGCACAGTTGGCCAATACACTGGCCAAATTGTCATTATATGAACTCCTGAGGCTCTCAAAGGATGTTCGCACAGCTTTGAGCGATACACTCCAAAATGCTGACGCGTATCTGGCTCAGGTCAACCTCACGGGAAAAAGCCCGCCTGCAGATCTCCAAGACAGCGCTTGCACAGGAGCGATGCCCAATATCGTCTTCACTTCACAGGACATGCTCATCGAAACCAATCTCCACGATCGTCCACTATACTACACCGGATACATCGGGGACGTAAAGGTGGACCGGATGCACATTGATCCTAGCTCTTCCATAAGCATCATTCTGAAGGGTCTGCTACATCATCTCCGTATTCCGATGCATCGCCTGACACCAACAAGCACCGCCATTAGCGGTTTCAATTCGGGTAGGAGCTACTCAATTGGGAAGATTCATTTGAAGTGCCAAATCGGCGATCTCCAGTCAGAAGTGACCTGTTACGTCATAGATGCGGACACTTCTTACAATATCTTCTTGGGGCGCCCTTGGATACACGATTACATGATCATGCCTTCTACACTGCACCAGTGCTTCAAGTATGTCGACAAACACGGCTTTGTGAGGACAGAATTTGTCGACATCGATCCCTTCAAAGGAGTCGAGTCCTACTACTCAGATTTTTGCCTATACGAGAAGTCGAAGAGGCACCTGGACGAAAATGTACAAGGTCAAACTGAGACGGCCTCAGGATCAGAAGAACCTCTGACGATCCACCATCAAGCTCGCAAACCTGGAAAATTTACACCCCTTACGGCCGCTTTGCGTAAAGATGCGATCAGCCTCTCGGCATAAGAAGGACAAATGATAATCCGGCTGCCAAGGTCCGGCCAAGCACCGAGACCCACAACGGAGCCACTAACAATCAGGTTACCGAGAGTCGGCCTGTCCCAAGAAGAGAAGTTTAACCCCTCTGGCAAGCCAATGATGATTCGTCTTCCCAAGAAGAATCGTCACCCCGATGCAAGGTCGGGGGCTTCTAGCGAGCCAACGACTCCCCATCCAGCACCGGGTACCAAACTGGGGGTCGCTAGTTTGCCAAAAACTCCACGCTCAGCTCCACCAACAGAACCCCTGATGATCAAGCTGTCCAGGTCATTCTCACAGTCCTCATTTATACAGGGGGTGGTCGAAGAAGAACCGGAGCTGGCCAAGTATGTGGCTGTCCATACTGATGTTCCCTCCGCAGATGATGTAATCCTGCTAGAAAAGATACCTTACTTCATCAGTAAAGGGCTATCTTTGAACTACCTCGAACTTAATAAGCTTTGTACAATGTATGCTATGGAACACGGTATAGGCACTCACCTACACACACAGGTGACAAATGTTTACACCACAAACCAACTCATCCCAGTGGAAGACGTCTACCACATAATCGAAGGAGGAGACCATCCAATCATCTTCGCCCGAAAAGACGACCCACAGCCCTTCACCATAAAAGAGGCCGATCTCGAATCAGATACCGGGAGACTACCCCTGTATCTTTATAGCCCCCAATCCAAATACCTCATACAAAAACTGGGATATGATTTGGAGGCTACCCCAGGCTTAAACTACGGCACCGGTCGACGATTGCCTTTGAAACCACCAGTCCCGGCTGGCAAACCACGGGACTACTACAGCAAGACCCGATGTGGATTAGGGTATGTTACGCCCACAATGACCCCTAAAAGTTCGGATGAAGAATGCGACTGGCATTCACATTCAACCGGGTCACCAACTTCTGATTCAGATACAAGCATCGAAGATGTATTCAGACAGATCCTATCAGTCAATATGGCATTCGCCGACGCTTACGAAGAAGATGAAGACATTCCTGAAATCCTCGAGTTAGAGTCGTGGGCCCAACAGCTGGATGCACAATGGGAAAAGCGGTTCGAATAGAGAGAACCTCCCACCGAAGACGAGGTGATACAGGTCGACCTCGATAGCGAATCTTCTCTAAAACCAATCTTCGTCAGTAAAAGTCTAACAGACGAAGAGCGAGAATCGCTACTAGGACTTGTCAAAGAATATATTAATGTGTTCGCCTGGAGCTATGAAGACATGCCAGGACTAAACCCCAAAGTTGCCATTCACAAGCTCAACATTCGGCCAGAT
Source organism: Iris pallida (assembly GCA_029216955.1). NCBI lineage: Eukaryota > Viridiplantae > Streptophyta > Magnoliopsida > Asparagales > Iridaceae > Iris > Iris pallida. The sequence continues at coordinate 74,805,082 of JANAVB010034417.1, forward strand.
ACGAAGCCGGTCAAACAACAGCAACGACGCTTACGCCCGAGCATTATGGATGCGATCGAAGCCGAAGTCAACAAACTGATAGCCAGCGGCTTCATTCGTGAAGAACAATATCCAGACTGGGTTGCCAACATAGTACCGGTCCTCAAGAAGAATAGGAAGATTCGAATCTGCATCGACTTCCACAATCTGAACGAGGCATGTCCCAAAGATGAATTCTCCCTCCCTATCACAGACATCATGATTGACAACACATGCGGCTTCGAACGTATGTCATTCATGGATGGTTTCTCAGGGTACAACCAAATCAAGATGTCTCCTGACAACAAAAATCACACATCATTCCGAACACCGATTGGCACGTACTGCTACACAGTCATGCCTTTCGGTTTAAAGAATGCTGGCGCCATATATCAAAGAGCCATGAGCATCATCTTCAGAGATCACTTGCGCAAGACTGTGGAGTGCTATGTTGATGACATTGCCATCAAGAGTCGCTATAAGGGAGACCACCTGCATGATCTAAAGACAGTGTTCGACCTGATGCGAGCACACAACCTGAAGATGAATCCCACAAAATCCTTCATGGGCGTATCCAGCAGAAAATTCCTAGGTTTTATTATTACTGCCTATGGAATTCATGTAGACCCAGAGAAGACGAAGGCAATTATGGAGATAGGTCCCCCGAGAAATCTCCGTAAACTCAGAGGCCTTCAAGGAAGGCTAGCTTACATCAGGAGGTTCATTTCTAACCTCTCCGGACGGAGTCGGCCATTCACCTACCTCATGAAGAAAGGCGTCTCATTCGTATGGGATGAAGAATGCCAACATGCCTTCGACAGCATCAAAGAATATTTGTCGAACCCTCCAGTCTTGGTGGCCCCGGTTGCTGGGAAACCATTCTTGCTCTACGTACGAGCAATGGAACATTCCCTTGGAGTCCTGCTGGCGCAAAACAACGATACAGGCCTTGAACAAGCTATATATTACCTCAGCCGAATGATGATTGGGCCAGAGCACAGATATACTGCTGTAGAGAATGAATGCCTAGCCCTGGTGTTCGCCATTCAAAAGATGCGGTACTATGTCACAGGATATACCATACATGTGATATCACGAGTCAACCCTCTCAGGGTCCTCATGACTAAACCAGGAGCACTCAGTTCCCGCCTCGCCACATGGGCAATATTGTTGTCTCCTTATCATATGGTCTTCGTCCCGCAAAAGGCTGTTAAAGGTCAAGCTCTGGCAGACTTTTTAGCAGCCCATCCAGGCTCGGAGTCGTCCAGAGTATACGAAGGAATCCCAGATGTGGTCGTCGACTCACATGTGACCTCCCACGATGATATTGTAGGAACGAAATCGTAAAGCACAATACTCTAGAGGGGGTGAATAGAGTTGGCAGCAGAATATTGCTAATTAAAAAAGTTAGCAGCAAGATCACAGAATAATAATCACAACTAAGTAATGTAAAGACAGAGATAAGAAAGCAAACACAAAGACAGCGATGTATACTGGTTTCCCTCTGTTGAGGACTAATCCAGTCGGTAGAACTCTTGCTACCAGTTGAATCCACTATTGGCAAAATCGCAAGTTTTTTTACGAAGTCCTTGCAACTTCTACAACGCGAGCTTTGATACGAAGAACTCGTACAACTTCAATTGTGAAGAGATATTCTTCAATCAAGCCTTCTGATGACAATTTCTCAGAAACTTCTAGACCGCACCCTACTGGCAAATTGACTAGAGGATTGTAATTGGCTTGGGATCTAAAATTTAAAGCTCAAGAAAACTCTTTGGAAGACTGAAAGCTTTAGATAGAGAGAAGATTGAAAGTGAATGAGTGAGTTAAAATGATCGAAATCTTTCTCTATTTATAGGAGTTTCAAAGACAGAATTCTGGCAGAATTCGGACAGAACTCTATGAGAAAATCTCGGTCAAATCCGCAACTACAGGAGGACCAAGTTCAGAAGAATTCAAAAATCAAACGGCCACTAACCGAACTCTGGCAGAACTCTGGCCGAAATCTGGCCGAGTTCTGTCAGGGTTAGGTTAGGTTTTAAAAATTAGTTTTTGGGGATTTTTGAAAACATTTTTGAAAACCTTTTTGAAGCTTTTGTTTAGATGAATGTTTTTCAAAACAAATGACATTTTAAAATTATTTTAAAAACATTTTAGAATAGCCTATTTGCCAGTACGAATCGGTGTACAACGTATTCCTAGACTCAATAAAATAAAAAATACATTGCACAAAAAAATACAGACACGAACAGGCAAATATAGCTTCGGTCTTGAACTGTGTAGATAGCTGTTCTTGTTCATGTCCAAGAGTCTGATACATCCTGACTAGCTTCATATATCGAGACAGAGTTTGATCAATTATTAAAATCAGTTTGACCATATAACCAATGGGCCAACAATCTCTCCCATTTTGATAATTGACAAACTATGAATGATATAACATTTAAGCTTGAAAGAAAATCAAAAAATTGTTTATGTCCTGTATTTTCTCAAAAGAATGTTAGATCTTTATTTTTCTCCCCCGTTGTCACTTAGCAAAATAATTGCAAAAGAGTAAAACTCCCCCGCAATCAATGCATAAATAACAAACAGTGAAGAAACATACGAAAATAATCATGATAAATGATAGAAATAGTAAAAAAAATTGAAATATATCACAGGCATGGATTTGTACTCAGGCAGCTGTAAAATTCACAAGTGAAGGCCAGGCCACAAACAGACTTCCACTGTTTGATGGTACGAATTATACCTATTGGAAAACATGGATGAGTTTTTTCTTGAAATCACTTGACTTTGATTTATGGTCTATTGTTTTTGATGGCTATCAAAAGCCACCTCGTATAAACGTTGATGGAGTTTTAATTAAAAACCCCATAACAGATATACAGAGGAAGAAAAGAAAAAGGCTAGTCTTGACGCACGTGCTATTAATGCTCTGATACCAATTGTAGGAACAAAATCGTAAAGCACAATACTCTAGAGGGGGGTGAATAGAGTAGGCAGCAGAATATTGCTAATTAAAAAAGTTAGCAGCAAGATCACAGAATAATAATCACAACTAAGTAATGTAAAGGCAGAGATAAGAAAGCAAACGCAAAGACAGCGATGTATACTGGTTTTCCTCTGTTGAGGACTAATCTAGTCGGTAGAACTCTTGCTACCAGTTGAATCCACTATTGGCAAAACCGTAATTTTTTTTACGAAGTCCTTGCAACTTCTACAACGCGAGCTTTGATACGAAGAACTCATCCAACTTCAATTGTGAAGAGGTATTCTTCAATCAGGCCTTCTGATTACAATCTCTCAGAAACTTCTAGACCGCACCGTACTGGTAAATCGACTAGAGGATTATAATTGGCTTGGGATCTAAAATTTAAAGCTTAAGAAAACTCTTTGGAAGACTGAAAGCTTTAGATAGAGAGAAGATTGAAAGTGAATGAGTGACTTAAATTGATCGAAATCCTTCTCTATTTATAGGAGTTCCAAAGACAGAATTCTGGCAGAATTCGGGCAGAATTCGGTCAGAACTCTATGAAAAAATCTCGGTCAAATCCGCAACTGCAGGAGGACCAAGTTCAGAAGAATTCAAAAATCAAACGGCCACTAACCAAACTCTGGCCGAACTCTGGCCGAGTTCTGTCAGGGTTAGGTTAGGTTTTAAAAATTAATTTTTGGGGATTTTTGAAAACCTTTTTGAAGCTTTTGTTTAGATGAATATTTTTCAAAACAAAGGACATTTTAAAAGTATTTTGAAAACATTTTAGAATAGCCTATTTTCCAGTACGACTCGGTGTACAACGTATTTCTAGACTCAATAAAATAAAAAATACATTGCTCAAAGAAATACAGACTCGAACAGGCAAACATAGCTTCGGTCTTGAACTGTATAGATAGCTGTTCTTGTTCATGTCCAAGAGTCCGATACATCCTGACTAGCTTCATATATCAAGATAGAGTTTGATCAATTATTAAAATTAGTTTGACCATATGACCAATGGGCCAACAGATATATGGCGAATGTTCTTCGACGGTGCTTCGAGAACTGGACCTAAAGACAATATTGTTGTTGGAGTCGGGGTAGTGCTGATCTCTCCTTTCGGATTGGTGATCAATCGTGCTTACTCCCTCACGGAACCCTGCTCTAACAATATGGCCGAGTACAACGCTTTGGTCATCGGCCTCGAACTTACGAGAGAGCTGGGGATAGAATATCTTGAAGCATACGGCGATTCGCAGTTAATTTTCAATCAGATCAGGGGCTCGTACCACGAAGACATGATCCCATATCACCAAATAGCGATCAATATTATCTCTTTATTTGAGGGATTCTTCATCGAACATGTTCCCAGACTACAGAACATCGAAGCCGATGCCCTAGCAGGCCTCGCCGCTTCTCTAGCAGTTCCAAACCATACTCAGCATTCGGTTGACGTGATAGGCCATGAACTGGTCTGTCCCAAGAACAACGTTCAAGTCGTGGCGAGTTATTCCGCCCAAACGATCGAGGTAGCACCGGACTGGAGACAACCATTCGTAGACTTCGTAGTCTACGACATCCTGCCCGAGAACCCAAAGGAAGCCACTTCCATCAGAAGGCGTTCTCTCAGATTCTTCTACGATACAGAGACAAAAATGCTGTATCGGCAATCTTACGATGGGTTACTACTTCGGTGTCTGTCAAACGCAGAAGCCAAAGAAGCCGTACGCGAAGCTCACGAAGGTGTCTGCGAGGCCCATCAGCCTGGCCCCAAATTACAAGACCGTCTTCGCCGAATGGACTACTACTGGCCCACGATGGTAGCAGATGCAACAGACTATGCAAGAAAGTGTAAAGCCTGCCAGGTCCACGCGGACTACATCCACCAACCATCCGAGTTTCTACATCCGACAGTGGCGTCCTGGCCATTTGAAGCATGGGAGATGGATATCATCGGTCCGATTACTCCTCCTTCCTTTCGGGGACATCGCTTCATACTCGCGATCACAGATTACTTCTCCAAATGGGCGGAAGCTACTCCGCTCACAGAAGTAAAGACTTCAAACATGATCAGCTTCCTCAAGCATCATGTCATCTACCGCTTTGGACTGCCCCGAAGGATCATCCACGATAATGGTCCGCAGTTTGCAAGCCACACCTTCTATCAGTTCTGCGACAAACATCGCATCCAGAATATCGCTTCAACACCATACAATCCCGCAGCAAACGGGTTGGCAGAGGCATTCAACAAAACAATCATCAAACTTCTCAAGAAGTTTGTCTCTTCAAACAAACACGACTGGAACGAGAAGCTTGGTGAATGCTTATGGGCATACCGCACTACAGTCCGAACAGCCACTGGGAACACGCCATTTTCCCTGGTGTATGGGAGTGAGGCAGTACTCCTATTAGAGACTCAAATACCCTCACTCCGCGTCGCCCTTACATACCAATTGACGACGGACGATAACTACCGTCGCTGGCTACAAGAGTTGGAGTTCTTAGATGAAAAATGCCTCTTGGCCCAGCAACGAATCGAACTATACCAAGCACGCATCTCTGGAGCCTTCAACAAGAAGGTTAAAATTAGAACATTCCAAGTGGGAGATCTCGTTCTGGCAGTCCGGAGGCCGATGGTCATGACTCACAAAATCGTCGGCAAATTCCAGCCAAAATGGGAAGGGCCGTTTATCATCGATGCCGTATTCTCCAATGGAGCTTACCGCCTTGTAAAACAAAACGGAGACTTGTTCATGTTGCCCGTCAACGGTAAGTTCCTAAAGAAATACTATGCCTAAACAACATATTCCAGATTATCGAGTCATGTACCCTCTCGTACCGCTGAACTCACTCTCAACATATTCTAGATTATCGAGTCATGTACCCTCTCGTACCGCTGAACTCCCTCTCACAATATTCCAGATTATCGAGTCATGTACCCTCTCGTACAGCTGAACTCACTCTCACAATATTCCAGATTATCGAGTCATGTACCCTCTCGTACCGCTGAACTCACTCTCACAAAATCCCAGATTATCGAGTCATGTACCCGCTGGTACCACTGAACTCACCTTCACAATATCCCCAATCATCGAGTCATGTACTCTCTCGTACCGCTGAACTCACTTTTCATAAAACTCAGATTGCTGAGTCATGTACCCTATCGTACAGCTGAACTCATGTCATCCTTCTACAAAAAATTCTAGATTATCGAGTCATGTACCCGCTGGTACCTCTGAACTTACATCCCGGTCACTCTTTTGGGGAGAAAGTCGTGTGTAACCATACCTCTGAACTTTCTTTCTGAAAGAGATCCTTCCTCATGATCCATTACCCGCACTCCCAGTGCACAAAAAGGGTAACGGATCCACAAATTTCCAAAACGACCATGTCGATGTTACCTCTGAGTCGTCTCAATTCCGCCAAAAACAGATCACCCCTCTACATAGAACTTCCATGTCCTCATTACCTCTGAGTCGTTCTCTGTACCCTCCTTCATTGAGCCCACTCCTGTCATGTCCTCATTACCTCTGAGTGGGAAGGCTCCGTCAAAGAAACCCTCATGTTTGCCATGTCCTCATTACCTATGAGTAAGTATGTTGATCCCTTTCGACTCATTATCTGTACCCATAACCGGAGTACGCCAAGGATAATGGGTCCACAAATATCCTCCGTAGAGTCTACTCCTGCCATGTCCTCATCACCTCTGAGTAGGAAGATTCCGTGGTAAGAAAACCCTCATGCTTGCCATATCCTCATTACCTCTGAGTAAGCATGTTGGTTCTATTTCATCCTATTATCCGTATCCTAACCCAGGGTACGTCAAGGATAATAGGCCCGTAAATTCCCTGTGCTGAATTTCTCAGCACAGACCCATCATTCCTCATCATGCCCCGGGAGCCCAGCTGTTCCATGGCATTCTTTTTCCCGATACTCGAAACATCCACTACGATCTTATTATGGAACCATTATGGGTATCCCCAAATCAAACTTGTTACCCATACCCAAAACCAAGGTATGCCAAGGGTAACAGGTCCACAAACAAGTTCCCCATGCGGGGCAAACACTACCACAATACCACAAACACAACAAGCAAAACAAATGAAGGGTAGAATAGAAAATACTCTTTATTTGAAGGATAAAAAAAGTAGTACATGTTTTGTGACCACGTCCCTCTCAAAAAAAAAGAAACAAAAGAGGGAAAAACCGACTTTAGTTCAGCATTACACAACTCCAAGAGGCGGTTCCTCACCAAGGCAGTCCCCCGCTCAAGCCTCTGTTTAGCTCGGCGCTCGGCCTTCTGGGACAACTGCTCTGCATCATTCAAATACATATATGCCTGCCAGTCATTCTCCATCTTCTTCAGGGCAAGTTCTAGATTGGCAGAAGCCCTACTAAATTTGTCAGCCTCCTGAATGGCAATCCCTTTCTCAGTACGAGCGACTTCGAGCTCGAACTCCAGGAAAGCCAACTTTCTCTGGAGCTCGGGGATCTGCTTCCGGGTGTGAGCTACCCTGCGGGAGGCCGTCGCTTCCTGAGCTGCACAATCTTCAGTCCGACGGCTCCATTGATCGTACAACTGAGTCAGATCCCGACGGTCCTTCAATATAGTTGGCTTGATCAATTCCCGAGCAAGCTTCACCTTCTCCACCGCAGTTATGAGAAAATTGCGCTCTTGGTTTATTGTCGCGGGTAAATGAGCTTGCTGCAACACGCGAAACTGGGCCACAAGACGATCAGCCTCTAACAGCTTAGGCTCCAGAAGCACAGCCAGTCCCGCCCCACCAGGAAGTGTTCTAAGGATATTGATCTGGCCACCAGCGCATTGACAGGCCATAGCAAAGGGAGTCCCCCTTTCCATAGCCGCCTCGATCCCCCTCTTCAGGTGGCGGTAAAAACTGTCGACCACATCCTGGGACACTTGATCCAAAACCTCTGTAGAGGACGGCGTCAAAGGAAGTGTGGCAGGTAGTACCGAAGGAGTAGCCTCAGAACTTGCCGTCCCTGCCACCCGGGAAATAAATTCTGTACGGAAAGATGCATGAATAGCAGTTAGCTCCTCTTCCGTCGCCCGAAGAGCCTGGATGCTTGGCTGGGCGGAAAGGTTAACCCCCAAAACTGTATTCGCAGAGGAGGGTGCAGGAAGCATCGTCCCTTGCCCCAGCTGTACTGCCACTTGGGCTCCCGAACTCGACCCGGCTGGAGGCCCCTCAATATCGGTTGGAAAAAAAGGAGGCACGCGTGCTTCCATCAGATCCCCCTGGCAGAGTTCGCCCCGGCCATGTCCGTCACCGACAATGAAGGAGCGGGACCTGTACGTCCGAAGTAATCATTAATACACATAACTCGAAAGACAGGAGGATAGAGCAATTAGGCCTCCCCACAAGTTAAGATTTGGTTTATCTTACTAGGGAAAGAGCATGGAGGCTGCAGCTCGTTCGCAGCTGGCATAGTCTCCCCACCCACGGATCCCAAGTCAAATTTAACCGATTTCTCTGCCCCAGCTACCCCTGAAAGGGAGCCAGCCAGGTCAGTATCATCCTGCAAAAATTCGGCTGTCTCAGGGACAGGTGCAGTAGAGCCCCCGTCCCCATGGGTTGAGGTCTCAGCAAGGTGAAACTCCCCGGCTGCCTCCGGAAGAACCCCAACAGAAATAATGGCGGTGCACATATCGTTGACCAAAGTAGACAAGGCCGAATCAACCTTGGCAGTCAAATCCCGAAAAACAGACTCATCTGATGCCTACAAAGAGCAAAAGGAAAAATGATTAGGCCCTAACTTGGAAAAAAGAGGGGAAGATAGTTGAAATTCCAACCACCTCAGAAACAGTGTCAACGTCATTAACGAACAGCTTGTGACGTCTTACCGTAGCCCGCTTTGTGGAGTAGGTCCTGCCATCGTCAGTGGACATACGTCTGCCTCGTTTGCGTGAGGCACCAGGCACAACAGGTGGTCGATCCTCCACCTCTTCGTTCGGTACATTAGATGGCTGGTCCCCCACTTCCTTGTCTGAAGAATATGATGAGTCATCGACGTCCTGCTCATCATCCTCTTCGTCCGTCGCAGTGGACTTCGAGTCCGGCACAGGGACCCTATTCGCCGCTCTCTTCCTCTTCTTAGATCCCTCGGGCTTCTCGGCCAAGCCAGTTCCAGCAATAAAACTGGTGCTCATGTCAAAGTTAGCAGGAGACTTGCTCGCCGCAACATGATAAAGGGCTGCCATGTACAAAATCTCTCCTGATGCCTTAGCGTCAGGGACCGAAAAGCTAGCCCGGGTATAGACCGCATTATAATAATGCCAAGCCCTGATACCATCGAGAACACTGCCCTCAAAGCCCAGGCAAGCACTGGGGCAGTCAAGGAATAGCTGACTATATACGTTATTTCGGTAACGATATACTAGGTGCGCAGGGCGAATGTTGCGCAGCCAAAGAAGCATCTTCTCGGATAAGAGGTATGGAGGTTCAAGGCCATCAACATGTACCCCCCTCACTTCTCTAGGGGTAAATTGAGGAAGAGACACAAAGAAGTCGAGCCCGTCAACCCTCGCCAACACCCTCCGACAGGATGGCATGGTGTCGTGCTCCCAAGACTGATGACGGTATCGAAAAAGAAAGGCGTCATTAGCGGTAACATCATCCTCTGTTCCGGGTCTCATCAACGTTCGGTAGTGCATCAATAACCACCCCTTGAGATAATGGTATGGTAGTTCTATCCGCTCAAAGTCCAGTGTCGCCTCGCGAGCAATGACTTTAGAAGAAAAGGTACGAAGGCCGTGGTGTATGCTACATACCATGGCCGGTAGAAGGGCCAGTCTAACTTTGAAGACCAGCTTCACAGTCGGGAGAATGAAGTGGCGGCTGATCCTTTCAGTAGAACTTGCCCCTCCTGAGACTACACAATTCTGTAGCCATAGCATCAAGAACCCGGCCAAGAGTGCTTTCTCGGACATCTGCCGGGTACCGTGATGGAAATAACTGAAGGAGTCAATGCGGCTCCCAAACCTTTCACGGGTGGACCTTGACCTTTTGGCCTTCAACATCAGGTCCTTTACCTCCTCCGGGGTTTGAGGACCTCGAGACGAAACCCGACCGGAAGGACGTAATTTGAAAAGATACGCGACCCAGGCCGTGGTATGGGGGGCATTCCCTTCTGAGCTATTTTTCTTCTTGATAGCAGTCTAGTGGCAGATGCTATGGTGGCACAACAGTTCCTGGTACACAGCGACAAAACCTGGGAATCGTCGATCGATCTAGATCATCGAATTCCTCATTCATCGGAGTGTATACTTCAAAAGCCTCACCCCCCATGGCAGCTTAGAAACGGCATGCATCTCATGGAGAGCAAGGCCCAGCTCCCCTCCGGACGCAAAGAAAGTCCCCGTACGCCGGTTATACATCTCCAAAAGGGCCATGAACAACGGCTTGTTAATGGGCAACCCATAACAAGTGCCCCGGATGGCATAGTAAAGATCAATCTCCCGAAGGAGTTCTTCGTGGTTCCTCAGGATCCATGAGGAAAGATTGGCCCATGTGGGAATGGGGTTGATCCAATTCAGCAGCGACAACCTGCCCATAGGATAGGACCCCTTGCGAGCGAGCTGATTCAGGTAGGTATCAGCTCGAGTAAAAGTAAAGTTGGGACCAGACACGTTTATAAAAGTACCAGGAATCAGCCCCACCACACTCCGACTGACAGACTCCCTGCTCGCACATGCTGACTTAATACTCATATTATAGTGGATGTTGCCCACGAACATCCCTGATTGGGTGGAAGTTAGGGAGCCCACCATTTTTCTGCCCATCGGGACCATGTTAAACCACAAGAGGGAAAAATGCCGCTCCATCTAGGGAATATGGATCTCCACCCCGTCCACAGTGAAATTCCATCTCTCAGAAACGTCTAGCACACGAGAGTTCTTTATAGAAAGATCATCCCCAAAGAAAAAAGCTGGTTTCAGATATTCTCCGTCCAGTCTCCCCGAATTCATCATAGTACAAAGAAAGTAGAAAGGCTGGTTGTTGATGGCAGCCACCCTCTCCAAAGGTTCATTAGCGGGAAGCTGATCCGTTATATGTCGAATTAAGCCGTCGAGCCGCACGCCCACGACAAATTGAGCTGAACCCACAAGAAGCTCTCCTGCCGGGTTGGTTGGGAGGTTCACTTGAAAAAGACAAAAAGAAACAGGATTAAAAGATGGTTAAAACAAAATCACTTAAAAATTCTCAAAAAAAGAAGTTTCCGCGAGCCTATGCGGCTCGGATCAACGAAGTGTAGCTCCCCTTCCCGAAAATTTTTTTTTTAATATTTTTTTATTTTATTTATTTGATTTAAATGGGGATTTTACGATTTTTATAAATAATTATTTAGGTAATTATTACGGTAGATGATTTTAATCATGGTTGAGAATTAGAGTACAAGACAGCTAGGAATCACGGCACAGGTAGTGCAGTAGCGTGCGTTGACTAGTGTTTAGCCATGGTAGGGGAATGCCGAGCCATAGGAGTGCCCTAACTAGGAAAACCAGGCCAAGTTATGGCATAACCATTATAAATAGGTTAATTCATTATTATTATATTATTCTTATAATTATTATCATTATTGTTATCATTATATTATTCTTATTATTCTTAATATTATTATTACTATTGTTATTATTATATTATTCTTATTATTATTATCATTATTGTTATTATTATATTATTCTTATTATTGTTATTATTATATTATTGTTATTATTATATTATTCTTATTATTATTATCATTATTGTTATTATTATATTATTCATATTATTATTACTATTATTGTTATTATTATATTATTCTTACTATTATTATTATTATTGTTATTATTATATTATTCTTATTATATCGTTATTATTATATATTTAAGTGTTTGTATATATATAAATAAATAGTATTTCTAAGATTTCTAGTCTGTCCAATAAGCATCTCTCTAGTTCTAGTAACAGCAATTGTTCATTTTTGTAATTGGTTGAGTAAGAGAGAGAATTGTCAAAATGCTAAGATCATTTCGTGCTGCTATAGGACATACATGTGATTATGTATGGTGTCCTTCTTACTGGCCTATACAGCACCTTGGTGATTGGGAATAACTATGTCGGGTAAGCCATTTGAAATGGACTTAACCTGTGTCCTCGAGTCTATCATAGCTATGCAGATGGAATTACGCTGCACCTTTCACCTTGGTTAATCAAATTATGTCTCGAGTCTTGAGAAGAAATTTACCAATCACCAACAAATGTGATCGTATTACTACGTGAACTTGTCTCTTTTCTAGAATATAAAAGCAACCCCATACGCAGCTTGGCCCAGCCAAATGCTACTCACGTTCCTCCTGAACTCGACCCAGTATATGTGCACAGCGTGCATATATATACATACAAGGAGAGATTCGAGAAAAGAAAACCCTAGATGAAACTCTTTCCCCTCCTGACGGCCACCAAGCGCCCATGCCCCGCGCACGCGCCAGTACCGCCGTGGCAGCAGTCGGCCGGCGACAGAGCCGCAACCAGCCTCGTCCGTTCTCAACACTCTCCTTGACTCGTCGACCTATCCGCAGCCCGTCAGGACTCCACCGCGAGCCAGCGTCCAGGCTTCATGGGTTTAGCCGACCTGCCACCTGATGCCGCACCGACCATCTCGGTCGAGCACAGGCACTTTTGACTACCGCGATTCGGCCGCAATCCCGTATCGTGACCACTCACGTGGGTCTCCTCCAAACCCAGACATGTACGTATCAGCAGCCCATGGGATCGTCGAGGCGGGTGTCGAGCGCTAGGTGTCGTGCTTTCAGGCACCCGACAACACCATACCCGTGCGCGTGAAGGACCGTGACCTTTCTCCGCTGCATCACTCCAGGCTGCGCTATATGCAACCCCGGCCTCGTCGAGCGGTTCCCGTGGATGCATCAGTCTGCACTGAGTCCTCCTCGCGGAGTCGAGCTTCCTCACCTTTCCCCACAAGCCACGTCTCGAGCATGTCTCGAGGACTCTCTAACGACGAAGCCGATCAAGGAAGAAGGAACCATCCTTCTTGTGGGCTATCAACAAATCCAACAGGTAATATTTTATTCTCCATTGTTCTCTTCCGTAAGCTGTTGAGCATGGTAAGTAAAATATAGATGTAAAGATGAATGCTGACAAGGAATACAAGGAAGTACCTGGTGTTTTTAGGATTAAGTAGTAGTGAGTGTATTACTATAGTCGGGACTGACAGAGGAAGCTTTAATATGTGGTATACTGTTCATGCACTAGTATAACAACAGTAGTTAAATTGTTAACAAGAAGGAAAAGGAGGTATAGGTTCATGTCATTGTTAGTGCCATATTCTAACAAGTTGGGGGCTTTGCCTACTGGTTGGGAAGGAGAGTGAGATATGGGTGGTTTTGGGTTCGAGCCCCATGTTGGGGGTAGTGAAGTTTTATTTTCCTTTTTGTATGTATGTTCTCAGAAGGAAAAGGATTGTGTTAGGTAGCTGAATTGTCAAAATAAGCAATTTTGTGGGATTTCTTGAAGAAAGAGAAATATCTACATAATGTTTGTTAGTCCTTACAGAGCTTGAATGAGGAAGAAGACAAAGTAGCTGATTGAATGTACAACTATTTGTACCATGTCAACTAATTTAATTCTTGGTATGTCAAAAGTTACTTGTATTCAATATATTTGCCATGTGTATTAGTTCAGCTCAAGTCGGCATTACACATAGATAGTCTACTTCTTATTCATATCTATTCTCTATTGTGGATTGTAAATTTTAATGAGAAGCTTGATGCATGAACATATGTAGGCTTAGGAGGGGGTATCAGTCATGAATAGGGTATCTTAGTACCTACAACTTAGTAGGAGCCATGTCTTTGTACATGACAGGTGTAGCTACTCTCCCTTGCATATGCTTGGTAAGTTCATGAGGGCTAGAGGGTAAAACCTGAATATAAGTGTATGAAAGACATTAGCTATGAGTCTATACCTGGATGCAATATATGCGTAACAAGTACCTGCAGCCTAGAAAAAGGGGAAAACTAGATTTAGAATAAGAAGTAAACCTAGAAGTCTAAATAAACCAATAGATAGCTTAATTGTACCTTTAAATTGTGTATTGATCATATCGAACTATCTAAATAGGTTACTTGGACATTAACACGGATTCTGACCCGTGCCAGCAGCTTAGGACCCAGGCAAGTATACCTTGCCTTCCTCTACAGTTTTACTTACATGCATTTCCTTTCGTTTTTCTGTCTTGGATCATTTATGGACATGTGCTTTTCGTATTGTTTTCTATGGAGTTGTCTTTATTGTTTATAGCAGTGTTCATTGTTTGGCCTTGTGTTTTATATTGGAGTTGATCTCGTCAGTACCTTGCTTGATTTGTGTCATAGAACGGTTGCGTGTAGTGAACTGCCATAGCCTTGATTATCGTTGTACACAACCAGAGAGTCCACACTCGGGACGAGGGTTGTTTGGTGCACCAGAGAGTCCACGCTCGGGACGAGGGTGTTTGTCGTGATCAAATGGCACCAGAGAGTCCACACACGGGACGAGGGTAGACCATTTACACCAGAGAGTCCACACACGGGACGAGGGTGTCTTGTCGTGAGCTAGCCCGTGAGTCCACACTCGGGACGAGGGTTAGTGCTTAGTTCAAACCCGTGAGTCCACGCTCGGGATGAGGGTTTGGTTCTACCTTTGACCTTGTATTTATCGTTCATCCGGCAGTTTATTTATACGTAGTTGTTCTAGTGTTCGTATTCGTGTTCGTGTTTGTGTTCGTAGTCATTTGTCTTGTCCTTGTTCTTTCTTGTTTATTTCCTTACGCATGATAAAACTGTTAGATAGGCATATATATTATGTATCTTGCTATGTCCTCTGAGGACCTGATGATCTCTTCAGGTTTAGCGGTTGCATGAAGTTAGCTAGTAGTTCTGGATGGCAGACGTGATGATACATTGCGGGATTCAGGTATTGTTATTGAGTTTATTATCCTCTCGTGCTTTTCATTCCTTATCATGAGATATCATGTTCCTTGTTTTAGTTGTAGACTCTTGTTATATTCCTTAGAGTCTTATCGGACATTTATGCTAGTGGGCTGCAGACCACGACCCATAGTGTTCATTCATGTTTCATATTCTTATTATGGATTGAGATATAGATTGCATTGCCATAATTTGGCAGTAAACCATAGCCTTGACAGCGTTTACGTATTCGAGATGGACTGGAGTTCGCTCGACGCGTAGCTGGGCTTAGACACGCTTCGTATCTGGAAAGCGGGTGCGGGTCGTGGCAAGTTTTTTTGGCGGCCCATGCAGGTCAGAGCATATCGTACCGGTTACGTAACTGTACTGGTACGAGCCTGCGACAATGACCAAACCTTAGAAATCTCAATCCACTCTGCTTTGAAAATTCTTCTAGAAATTCTCTACGTCTTTGAAAACTCCATATTTGCTCTCGATTATACTTTCTTGCTTCCTGTCCAATTGATTCTCATCCCTTCCTATTTCTGGGTGATGAATGAATCGTGCTGTCTAGGATTCATCAGAAATTCTTAAATTATAGTATAATATTGCATGATTATTTAGTTGGTTGCTTATAGATATGGGAATTATAGATGCCATATGCCCTAGATACCTGTTGGTAGAATTATTAGCAACTACTTGGAAGATCATAAGATTTTAGTGACCGTATTTCGAGGAGTAGTGTGACCAAAGGTGGGTAGAAGTTCTCAAGTATTCGGAGTGATAAAATGACAAAAAAAAATTTTGCAAAATATTTTTTGAGGAATTAATTTGAGGAGATTAAGGACTTTGAATTTTTATGAAATAGTTATGAACTAGAATTTCGAGGACGAAATTATTTTTAAGGTGGGTAGATTTGTAGCTCCCCTTCCCGAAAAAAAATTTTAATATTTTTTTATTTTATTTATTTGATTTAAATGGGGATTTTACGATTTTTATAAATAATTATTTAGGTAATTATTACGGTAGATGATTTTAATCATGGTTGAGAATTGGAGTACAAGACAGCTAGAAATCAGGGCACGGGTAGTGCAGTAGCGTGCGTTGACTAGTGTTTAGCCATGGTAGGGGAATGTCGAGCCATAGGAGTGCCCTAACTAGGAAAACCAGGCCAAGTTATAGCATAACCATTATAAATAGTTAATTCATTATTATTATATTATTCTTATAATTATTATCATTATTGTTATCATTATATTATTCTTATTATTCTTAATATTATTATTACTATTGTTATTATTATATTATTCTTATTATTATTATCATTATTGTTATTATTATATTATTCTTATTATTGTTATTATTATATTATTGTTATTATTATATTATTCTTATTATTATTATCATTATTGTTATTATTATATTATTCATATTATTATTACTATTATTGTTATTATTATATTATTCTTACTATTATTATTATTATTGTTATTATTATATTATTCTTATTATGTTATTATTATATATTTAAGTGTTTGTATATATATAAATAAATAGTATTTCCAAGATTTCTAGTCTGTCCAATAAGCATCTCTCTAGTTCTAGTAACAGCAATTGTTCATTTTTGCAATTGGTTGAGTAAGAGAGAGAATTGTCAAAATGCTAAGATCATTTCGTGCTGCTATAGGACATACATGTGATTATGTATGGTGTCCTTCTTACTGGCCTATATAGCACCTTGGTGATTGGGAATAACTATGTTGGGTAAGCCATTCGAAATGGACTTAACCTGTGTCCTCGAGTCTATCATAGCTATGCAGATGGAATTACGCTGCACCTTTCACCTTGGTTAATCAAATTATGTCTCGAGTCTTGAGAAGAAATTTACCAATCACCAACAAATGTGATCGTATTACTACGTGAACTTGTCTCTTTTCTAGAATATAAAAGCAACCCCATACGCAGCTTGGTCCAGCCAAATGCTACTCACGTTCCTCCTGAACCCGACCCAGTATATGTGCACAGCGTGCATATATATACATGCAAGGAGAGATTCGAGAAAAGAAAACCCTAGACGAAACTCTTTCCCCTCCTGACGGCCACCAAGCGCCCCTATCCCGCGCACGCGCCAGTACCGCCGTGGCAGCAGTCGGCCGACGACAGAGCCGCAACCAGCCTCGTCCGTTCTCAACACTCTCCTTGACTCGTCGACCTATCCGCAGCCCGTCAGGACTCCACCGCGAGCCAGCGTCCAGGCTTCATGGGTTTAGCCGATCTGCCATCTGATGCCGCACCGACCATCTCGGTCGAGCACAGGCACTTTCGACAACCGCGAGTCGACCGCAATCCCGCATCGTGACCACTCACGTGGGTCTCCTCCAAACCCAGACGTGTGCGTATCAGCAGCCCATGGGATCGTCGAGGCGGGTGTCGAGCGCTAGGTGTCGTGCTTTCAGGCACCCGACAACACCATACCCATGCGCGTGAAGGACCGTGACCTTTCTCCGCCGTATCACTCCAGGCTGCGCTATATGCAACCCCGGCCTCGTCGAGCAATTCCCGTGGATGCATCAGTCTGCACTGAGTCCTCCTCGCGGAGTCGAGCTTCCTCACCTTTCCCCACAAGCCACGTCTCGAGCACGTCTCGAGGACTCTCTAACGACGAGATCAAGGAAGAAGGAACCATCCTTCTTGTGGGCTATCAACAAATCCAACAGGTAATATTTCATTCTCCATTGTTCTCTTCCGTAAGCTGTTGAGCATGGTAAGTAAAATATGGATGTAAAGATGAATGCTGACAAGGAATACAAGGAAGTACCTGGTATTTTTAGGATTAAGTAGTAGTGAGTGTATTACTATAGTCGGGACTGACAGAGGAAGCTTTAATATGTGGTATACTGTTCATGCACTAGTATAACAACAGTAGTTAAATTGTTAACAAGAAGGAAAAGGAGGTATAGGTTCATGTCATTGTTAGTGCCATATTCTAACAAGTGGGGGGCTTTGCCTACTGGTTGGGAAGGAGAGTGAGATATGGGTGGTTTTGGGTTCGAGCCCCATGTTGGGGGTAGTGAAGTTTTATTTTCCTTTTTGTGTGTATGTTTTCAGAAGGAAGAGGATTGTGTTAGGTAGCTGAATTGTCAAAATAAGCAATTTTGTGGGATTTCTTGAAGAAAGAGAAATATCTACACAATGTTTGTTAGTCCTTACAGAGCTTGAATGAGGAAGAAGACAAAGTAGCTGATTGAATGTACAACTATTTGTACCATGTCAACTAATTTAATTCTTGGTATGTCAAAAGTTACTTGTATTCAATAAATTTGCCATGTGTATTAGTTCAGCTCAAGTCGGCATTTCACATAGATAGTCTACTTCCCATTCATATCTATTCTCTATTGTGGATTGTAAATTTTAATGAGAAGCTTGATGCATGAACATATGTAGGCTTGGGAGGGGGTATCAGTCATGAATAGGGTATCTTAGTACCTGCAACTTAGTAGGAGCTATGTCTTTGTACATGACAGGTGTAGCTACTCTCCCTTGCATATGCTTGGTAAGTTCATGAGGGCAAGAGGGTAAAACCTGAATATAAGTGTATGAAGGACATTAGCTATGAGTCTATACCTGGATGCAATATATGCGTAACAAGTACCTTCAGCCTAGAAAAAGGGGAAAACTAGATTTAGAATAAGAAGTAAACCTAGAGGTCTAAATAAACCAATAGATAGCTTAATTGTACCTTTAAATTGTGTATTGATCATATCGAACTATCTAAACAGGTTACTTGGACATTAACACGGATTCTGACCCGTGCCAGCAGCTTAGGACCCAGGCAAGTATACCTTGCCTTCCTCTACAGTTTTACTTACATGCATTTCCTTTCGTTTTTCTGTCTTGGATCATTTATGGACATGTGCTTTTCGTGTTGTTTTCTATGGAGTTGTCTTTATTGTTTATAGCAGTGTTCATTGTTTGGCCTTGTGTTTTATATTGGAGTTGTTTTCGTCAGTACCTTGCTTGATTTGTGTCATAGAACGGTTGCGTGTAGTGAACTGCCATAGCCTTGGTTATCGTTGTACACAACCAGAGAGTCCACACTCGGAACGAGGGTTGTTTGGTGCACCAGAGAGTCCACGCTCGGGATGAGGGTGTTTGTCGTGATCAAATGGCACCAGAGAGTCCACACACGGGATGAGGGTTGACCATTTACACCAGAGAGTCCACACACGGGACGAGGGTGTCTTGTCGTGAGCCAGCCCGTGAGTCCACACTCGGGACGAGGGTTAGTGCTTAGTTCAAACCCGTGAGTCCACGCTCGGGATAAGGGTTTGGTTCTTCCTTTGACCTTGTATTTATCGTTCATCCGGCAGTTCATTTATACGTAGTTGTTCTAGTGTTCGTATTCGTGTTCGTGTTTGTGTTCGTAGTCATTTGTCTTGTCCTTGTTCTTTCTTGTTTATTTCCTTACGCATGATAAAACTGTTAGATAGGCATGTATATTATGTATCTTGCTATGTCCTCTGAGGACCTGATGATCTCTTCAGGTTTAGCGGTTGCATGGAGTTAGCTAGTAGTTCTGGATGGCAGATGTGATGATACATTGCGGGATTCAGGTATTGTTATTGAGTTTATTATCCGCTCGTGCTTTTCATTCCTTATCATGAGATATCATGTTCCTTGTTTTAGTTGTAGACTCTTGTTTTCCTTAGAGTCTTATCGGACATTTATGCTAGTGGGCTGCAGACCACGACCCATAGTGTTCATTCATGTTTCATATTCTTATTGTGGATTGAGATATAGATTGCATTGCCATGATTTGGCAGTAAACCATAGCCTTGACAGCGTTTACGTATTCGAGATGGGCTGGAGTCCGCTCGACGCGTAGCTGGGCTTGGACACGCTTCGTATCCGGAAAGCGGGTGCGGGTCGTGACACGAAGCCTTATGCGGCTCAGTTTCAGCAGGGCTTCAGGCAGCACGGCTTCAATAGAGCCTATGCGGTTCGGGTCAACACAGCCTCATGCGGCCCAATTCAGTTGGGAGTTCTATGTGACACTGGTTCGATAGTTTATGCGGTTCGGATTGAACTTATGCAGTTCTATCTAGCATAAAAGCTTATGCGGCGCGACTTAGCAAAATGCTATGTGGTTCAGTTTGTCAGAAACATATGTGGCTCCGTTCAAAGAAGACTTCATGCGGTTCATATCCAGAAGTAATCCTGCGACTCAAATCCTTCCCATGCGGCTCAAACATAGGGCATCTCCTATGCGGCTCGGATGTGAGAGGGTCATGCGGCCCAATACGACATATGCGGCTCCATCACGATCAAACTTGGGCGGTTCAAACGAAGGCTTGTGCATAAATCATGCAACAGAGCCATGGGTTCTTAGGGTTCAAAGAATTCAAAAGCAATCCTTACCCTCAAAAGCAGGATGGACATCGGGGTGCACTTCGGGCATGACGGCCGACGAGGAAGCCGCCTTCTTGCCTTTTGCAACAGCAGAGGTGACCTTCGAAGATTTTGGGGCCATTTCCGACGGTCGGAGAAAGGAGATAAGGAAGGAAAGGCAAGACAGCAATAGTAGGGGATGAAAGAGGAAGTAAAGAAATCCCCTCCGACTGAACTCATCCATATTTATAAACAAAACCGAGGCGCTTCGAATCTCGTGCAGAACGAAAATCGACTCTTCGGTTATCGAGGTGAGCCGCCTAAAATGAAGGCCAGACTCCTGGGATCCCGTACCAAAAAGTGGCCTTTAAAACTGACAGTAAATCAACAGCATTTAATACAAAAGATTGCCATACGTGGCAAAGATGACATGATAAAAAGTCCATGCGGCTGAGACATCTATGCGGCTGGGACATCCCTGCGACCGAGACATCTATGCGGCTAAGCCATCCATGCGGCTGAAACATCCATACGGCCGAAACATCCATACGGCCAGGACATTATATACGGTCAGAAGAATTTATACACAGCCATGCTTCTTATTCAAAGTATTTCAATTTTACAAATTGAAAACTTTGACGGGGGTCTTGTAGAAGCATGGAAAAGAATAAAGTAAGATTCATGCGGCCAGGGAGTCCCATGCGGCTCAGAGAGTTCATGCGGCTCAGGGATCCATGTGGCTCAAATGACTATACAGCTTGATAAGTTCTATGCGGCTCATAAGAGAAGACACGTGGCTTGCAAACAGTTCTTTCCTTCGTCCTATACTGTATTAATTGCCTTGATAGCTGACAGCCCTGAGAAGGTGACAGTTCTGACAAACAAGGATGCAATTATGACTCTATCATAATGGCAAGACTCCTAGGGAAACGAAGAAAACCTCTGACACAATCCCCCGAGATCCATAAAGTGCCATGCGGCCTTAACACGTGGACAGTTGTATACGGCTCGAGCAGAGAATCCCCATGCGGCTCAGGCCGAAGTTGTCCCATGCGGCTCAGGTCAAAGCTATTTTATGCGGCTCAAGCAGAGGCTCCCCCATGCGACTCACGAGGACTATCTCCATGCGGCTCACTAAGAAGCTACCTATTATGCGGCTGCCCACACTCATGCGGCTCAGATCATCACCATACGGTTCAAATATTCACCCCAAGCCGCTTTGACACATGGCCAACCTTATGCGGCTCAATCCTCTTGCTGCTCAGATTTCTTCAGTGGCTCGCGGTTGAGCCACGTGGCAGGATACATGTCATAAAGCCCATCACTCTCAATAACCCAGATTTACTGCAATCAAAGATTGGGGACACGTTGAGGAAGAATGAATTAAATTTATTCATTCAGATTTGCAGATATCAGCAAATCATCATGATGGAGATTTATTGCAATCAGCATTAATTACTGATAGGAGGCCCAATCTACATTAATGGCCCAGATTCATCACACTCAAGATTAATGGCCCAGATTGATCAATCAATAGGCCGTCGCCACTTCAAGAAGGGACAATCATTGTAAACTCTAATGACGACCCCATTCCTATAAATAGCAAGGTGCCATTCTCTTGCACAGACAGACACAGAGAGAGAGAGAGACATACAGAGAAGGAAAGGAGACCATTTCTCCAACGCCAAGCAGTTCTTCCTCGGAGTCAAGGCTGCATCCGATCGTCCAAGGAGTAAGGCAGAGCTGTCGTCGCTTTCCCGAGCCTCTATCGTCACCCCCCAGAATCTAAAATAAACAATTGTACTTAGATTGATGTACCTAGGTTTTCATCCCTATGCTTTCTTTGTACAAGCAAGTTTGTATTGTGAAGTAAAAGTCCAGCCCTCCGATAATTGTTCTGTTCTTTTATATTTTATGGCAAACAAGTGACATACTGGGTTCTTTGTCAGGTTAATTGTACTAGTGTTATCCCAGAATATAGGTATATGCTTAAAAGATAAATTATAGTCTTCAAGGGTTTGCTTCATCCACAAAATCTGAGCATAACAACGTCCTATAGCTATATACTTAGCTTCTGTTGTAGATAGTGCTACAGAATTTTGTTTCTTGCTACACAAAGAGACTAAAGCCTTGCCTAATAAATGACATATGCCAATGGTACTCTTACGGTCGACTTTGTATCCAGCAAAATTGACATCGGAATATCCGATCAAGTTAAAAGATATGGTTTTGGGATACTATGAGCCCACTGTAACAGTATCTTTAAGGTATCGAAAGATACGCTTAACTGCGGTCATGTGTGATTCCTTAGGGTTGGCTTGATAGCGAGCACATAGGCAAACACTAAACATGATATCGGGACGACTAACAGTTAAATAGAGTAAACTACCAATCATACCTCGATACTTATGTTGATCGACTGGTTTGTCACTTTCATCAGTTTCTAATTTAATTGTAGTAGCCATCGGAGTACTGATTGGTTTGATGTTTTCAAGATCAAACTTCTTCAGCATATCCTTTGTATACTTTGATTGGCTGATGAAGACTCCTTATGAGTTTTGTTTGAATTACAATCCAAGGAAGTAGTTAAGCACCCCATCATGCTCATCTTGAACTCATTCTGCATACACTTAGCAAATTCTTGGCATAAAACCTCATTAGTAGACCCAAAAATGATGTCATCCACATAAACTTGCACTAAGAGAATGGTGTCATCAATAGATTTTATAAACAGTGTCGTGTCAATTTTTTCTTTTGAAAAGCCTTTGTCAAGTAAGAAAGTGCTAAGGCGTTCATACCAAGCTCGAGGGGCTTGATTGAGGCCATAAAGAGCTTTCTTAAGTTTGAAAATATGATCTGGAAATTTATGATTTTCAAAACCAGGTGGTTGTTTTACAAACAATTCTTCTTTAATAAAACCGTTAAGAAAAGCATTTTTGACATCCATTTGAAAAAGTTTAAAATTTTGAAAGTTTGTAAAGGCATAAAGCATACGGATTGATTCAAGTCGTACAACAGGAACATATGTCTCATCGTAGTCGATACCTTTCTTTTGGTTGTATCCTTGAGCTACGAGACGTGCTTTATTACGTGTGACTGAATCGTCCACATTAACTTTGTTACGAAAGACCCATTTAGTACCAATGATCGAATGATCAGCAGGTTTAGGAACAAGTTCCCAAACACAATTTCTTTCGAATTGGTTGAATTCTTCTTACATTGCAGATATCCAAAATTTATCAGAAAAAGTTTTTAAAACATTTTTGGGTTATATTAGTGAAATAAATGCAGTACTAGCAATAGAGTCTCTAACAGATAATAGAGTACTTACTCCTTTTGATACCTCACCTATTACCAAGTTTTTTGGATGTGATGGTGTGAAACGGAACTTCTTTGGTAAGCCTTTCAGAGAACTGGTTCCAAGTGTTGTATCCACAGGTATAGAAGTTGATGATTGGATGTGTATGTCATCGTCGTCATCGGGAATAGCAACTGTACTATTATTCTCATCAAATGTTACATTAGTATATTCTTCAACAATCATAGAGCGTTTGTTGAACACTCTGTATTCTTTACTTTTGGCAGCATAACCAAGAAAAATACCCTAGTCAGCTTTGGCATCAAACTTGCCTAAGTTGTCTTTGGTATTCAGGATAAAGCAGCGACAACCAAACACTCGAAAATAAGAAATAGTTGGTGTTCTACCAAACCAATATTCATAGGGTATTTTTTTCCAAAATAGATCGAATCAAAACCCTATTCAAGACATGGCATTTTGTACTTACAGCTTCTGCCCAAAAATATTTCGGAAGTAAAAATTGGTTCAACATTACTCTAGCCATATCGCCAAGAGTTACATTGTTCAGCTCCACAATACCATTTTATTGGAGAGTTCTAGGACACAAAAATTCATGATTAAAACCATTTGAATTACAAAATATTTTGAAATTAGAGTTTTCTAATTCGTCGCCATGATAACTTCGAATTCGAGTAATTAGCCTTTTTTTTCCTTTTGAATCTTTTTAGCAAAAATTTTCAAAACAGAAATAGTATCACATTTGTTTGTAAGGAAGAAAACCTAAGTAAATCAAAAAAAAGTCATCAACAATTACAAAAGCATAGAGTTTTCCACCAAGACTGGCTACTCTACTAGGACCAAATAAATCCATATAAGCAGTTGCAAAGGTCTAGTAGTACTTACAGAGTTGATGGATTTAAAAGAGGATTTGGTTGCTTTGTTTTTCTCACATTCTTGAATGTAATGTCAGGTAGCCCTCTTACTAGCTTCTTGGTTGAAAGTCTTGATATGGTATCCATATTTTCATGTCCAAGTTACATACGACATAGTAGTCTTTCATCTTTGTGAGTGTAGAGGCATCTTTCTGCATTGTTAGTATATCTAGACAGATAGAATATGTATATATTATCTTCCCTTATCCCTTCAAAAGCGATGTCTCCAGATGATCTATCATATATGGAGCATTTAGTTTTTCAAAAGTTAATATCATGTCCATGATCAGCAAGATGACTAATGCTGAGCAAGTTATGCTTTAACTCTGTTACTAAACAGACATCTTTAATGACGGAAGAAGGAGGATGACCAATAGTATCGTTATCTATGATATAACTTTTCAAATTATTGCCGAAGGATACATATCCTTCCATCTTCATCGATAGTGTTGCGAAAAGATTTTAATTGCCAGTCATGTATCGCGAGCACCCACTATCGAGAATCCACTTACGTCTAGAGGATGAAGGAAGGTCCACCTACACCACGAGTAGATGTGACCTTTGGTACCCAAATCTTTGAGGGTCCTGAAAGGTTAGTCTTTGGTACCCATGCATATAGTTTTAAATCAATTAGTCTTCTAATTCTACACTGTGGTGAAGTGTGCCCATATTTATCACAGTAGTGACAAGTAGCACGTATATTCGTGTTAGGTACAGGATAGTAGTGATGTCTATGTATTTGTCCTGCCGCATGAAAATGTGGGTTCATAAAAGCATGTATGTGTGTGCCATATTTATGTGTAGGTGTTTGTTGTGCTGCATGTGAATATGTGTACATAAAGGCATGATTGTGTGCAACATGAGTATATGTATTTTTCTTGTGACGTGTATTCTTGTGTTGAACAATCTTTTGTCTTGTGTACGTGTTGTGACAGTGAGACTGGGTTTGAGGCTGAACAGCTTGTTTCCCCAGTTTGATCTCTAATCTTTTGGAGACATTGTACATATCATCATACTTGGCAGTCAAGGCATCAATTCTTACAGCAGTAATATTATACTTTTTTTCTCATCTAAGAGTTCTTTATTGAGTGTTGTAATATCACGTGTTTGTTTCTCAATAAGAAATTCAATATCGTGTAAGCTTAATTTAAGCTTGGATACCCCCCCTCAGCATTCTCCGTGGATGACTTGATAGAGAGCACATAGGCAAACACTAAACATGATATCGGGATACTAGCAGTTAAATAGAGTAGACTACCAATCATACCTTGATATTTACGTTGATAGACTGGTTTGTCGCTTTCATCAGGTTTTAATTTAGTTGTAGTAGCCATCGGAGTACTGATTGGTTTGATGTAACCGAAGGCTGAATCTAAGGACGTAACGGTTGCTGAATAAAGACAAAAAATATGATTCAATGTATTTAGACAAAATTAATTGTGTCCATCGGTTTAAAAATTAAGTAGAAATCAAAGAGGTCAAGGGTCAAAGAGCAACAAAAAGTTTTAGGGTCTCCACTTGAACCCGAAGAGTTCATAAATTGGATCGACAATCGGCGCCCGCAGATATGGGCATGTACCCGCGCCTATTAAAACGAACCAAACCGAACGGGCGGTGGTGGCGCGCGCGTGTGGCTCACGAAGCTATCCACATCATACGTGTAAGAAGCAAAGAGGAGTAAAGTAATATGTATGCACTACTCACTCACACCACAACCGATGTGGGACTAAAATGTGAAGTAACATGTAGGCAACTCTAGAGGGGGGTGAATAGAGTTTGTGTCAAAAATAACAAATTAAAAATCAATCTATGCCAATCCAGAAATAACTACCAATAGAAATATATAGTCAAGTAGTAATACAAAAATGAAGAGAGATCAGAAGAGCATACACAAACACAACGATTTAACCTGGTTTTTCTCGTAGGGGACTAGTCCAGGCCTGAGAACTCTCGCTCCGAATTTAAATCCACTATTTTTGAAATAGGGTACACACACGTGCCTTTACTAAGAAGAGTACGCCAACTTCGTAGAGGCAAAATTTGAAATTGTCCAAGTGACTTCTTTTCAACTATTGCACGGAACTTTTAGCTGAATCGCACTTGAGCACCTTGAGGCTTAAGAAGTTTTGTGGCTAGTAGATTGGAATAGTAAGGCTTAGAATATATAAGGCTTAGAAGATTGAGAGTGAGAGATGGTTTGAAATGAGAGAATTCAAGCCCTATTCATACTAGTCTGGGAGGCAGAATTCGACAAAAATTCTGTCCCAAATATTCAAAAATTTGAACGTTGGACAGCTTGGATCATGGTGTTCCTAAATATTAGCATCTTGAAAATTAGGGGCATAGTTCGGCCCGAATTCTGCCTAGGGTAGAGTTCGGCCCGAATTCTCATTCCCTTGGGTTAAAATGTTTATGTGGGCTAGAATGGTTTGGTTTGGTTCAGGGACTGTCTTGTTTTGTATGGTGGAGCTTGGAGAAGTAAGTCTAGGGTTGAGATGACTCAGTGCGACTCAACGCACATGTCCCTAGACTCAATAAAATAAAAAATTACAGACTGAGTATAAGTACATTTATAATATAACAACTTGTCGATGACGTCTGTCTTGAACTTGATACGCTGTAAACGATGTTCTGTCTTGAGCCCGATGTGTCGTATTGGATCATATCATATATCATTTGTTAATTTTCTAAATTAGGTTGACTGTGATCCAGTTTGGATCAACAAAGTGTATATGAAGAAAGTTGATTTTTGCTAAAACAACAGTAGCAACAACACCTACCCTAGGACCTGCTGGATGATGGCCCATGATTCAAAGACTAAAAGAACATTAACATGGACGTATTTAAAATAGAACAAAAATGTACAATGGATCACCATTAACTTAAAAAAAAAGTTAGTGTAGTGGTTCTATTGTTACTTCAATAGTCTAAGTAGCACGTCAATTAGACACAAAAAGATTAGCCACCTTAGGGACCAATGGAGCAGAAGAAGATTCCCAGAAGGGAAAAATGAAAGGAAAACCCCCCTAATTTTTCACCCTCCCCCAATACTTGAACAGAAGGGCAAACTAGCCATTTTTTCCTTGCTAGTCGTGTTCACTTAAGTTGGAATTTGACTACAAATCTAAGGTGAGAAACCATTTATTTAAAAAGAAAAAGAAACATTAAGAGGTAAACTCTTCTAGAGAAAATTGGAAAGTCACTTAGAGCATCATTAGTAGTTTGGACTTTCAAATATAATTTGGGGTCCAAAATTTAAAAACAAAGATAAATGTAGAATGCGTTTGATTTGTATGAGAATAGTAGAAAATGATAAAGTGAGCTCCGGTTTGAAAGATTGTGTGGTCAAACATTAATGTTGGCAAAAAATAATATAAAGTATAGAATTTAGAAAGTTGGACTTCAAATTGAGACTTACTTTTCTACGAAACGAGTTCCTATAATCTAGAATCTAGAAATTGGGTGGCCCAACCCTTAGCACATATGGGTGAGATGGGACCGAAATTGTAGAAATTAGAATTAGAAATAAGACTTACTATTCTACAAAATGAGCTCCTACATTCTAAATCTAGAATCTAGAAAATGCGATAAGACTTATGAATGATGCTCTTACAAATTAAATATATTTTTAGATCGCATCAACCTATAAATTTTATCACTATCTTTTGAGAAATTGTCATAAAATTAGGTCAACTAGCTACGAGTCGAAATAAAAAATTTAGAGAAATTTAAAATGGGTTCAGCTTTAATTAAATATTTAAATATAATGTTATTCGGTAGGTACGACCTTTAAAAAAGTCATTTATTACAGGATTAGTGAAATAATGTTCATGTAAAAATGTTTAGCACCGAATTCACCTGGTTGTTGTGATCAACAAGAAAGGAGAACATTTTTGGCTAGACTGATGATTTTGAAATAAAATTACCAAAGATGTGTGGATGTATGTATAAAAATTGAAGATAGCGATAATGTGTAAAAAGTTTCGTACTTGGCAGCGTCAAACTATCATGACAGTAAGGGACCAGTTCAAAAGTTATCAAAAAATTTACCGTAATGACATAAATTTTGTATAAATTAGTACGAACAAAATAATTTCGAAAAAATTTTGGAATAACAAAACTTACCGTCAACTGGGTTTGCGGAAAAACAAAATCGAGCCAAAAAAAAAATTCCACCAACTGAGTTGGTGGAATTTTGCTGAATTTGGCTCCAACACACAGTTGAAAAGAGGAGGATTTTGTTGGCCATGTTAGAGTGAGCAAGCAGTACTATATTAGAGTGATTTTCTGGTTCTTGCTCATGTATTAGTGTAAGCAAATCATGCACACTCCACCAACTTCTTTTGTTTCATCTGTTCATCATGAACATGAGAAATTTTAGCTTTGCTAAAATTTAGCCAACGTAGTTGGCAGAATTTTAGCTTTGTTGAAATTTTTTAATTTTTTTCTGGCTTGTTTTTATTTTTTTCGTTATCTCAGTTGACGGTTATTTTAAAATTTTTCAAATTTATTTCATTTGTATTAATTTATATAAAATTTATTTTGTTACAGTATATTTTTTGAAAAAGTATCGTTGGTACCAATAATTTACACAACCACCTAATATTGAAGCAGCACTGCTGTATGTGAAGTCAAGTACGTCGGTTTAAAAAAAAAAGAAAAAGAAGAAGAAAAAAAAGTACGTCTGTTTGTGTGCATTTTGTATTATTGGTATTTGGTACCACACATCGACGTGATGGGCCTATTCAATTATGCCTCTGGCTTTGCAATCCCAGGCCACTCTCTCGGCTTGTGTCAGACACATCCTATTTTTGGAATTTTTTTTTTCCTTCACGTTACATAAGGGCCTGTTTGGTTCATTGAAAGTGAGATAAAACTGCAGAAAAATGTGAAACTGCTCAGAACTTCTTCGAGTTCAAGTGTTTGGTTGGACTCTTTGAAATTCTGTTGAACTCGTCGAAGTGACAGTTCGCAGTTCCTGTTCCCTCCTTTTTTTGATCATTTTCACATCCAACAAATTTCAGAAGAAACTCATGGAACTCAGCAGGAGAGAGAAAGGGGAAAGGCAGTTCCACCCCTCTGCAACCTCTCCCACGGCTTCGTCTCCGACTCTGCTGGCCGACGACCGCGCTCCCTCTCCGACCTCTGCTTCGTCTCTGAACTCCAGACCTACTCCGACCTCGGCTTCAGCCTCGCCGCCTCAACCTCTCCCTCTCGCGGCTCCGGCCACTTGGCCTCTGCCGCCGACGCTGGATGGTGCGGTGCCGGCGTTGAACGGCGTTGGACGGTTGCGGACAGAGCAGAGGGAGGAGAGACCGACGAGAGAGAAGCAAGAGAGAATGAAAGGGAGAGAGAAGCAAGAGAGAGAGAGAGGACTCCGGTTGTGAAGGAGAAGGGAATGGCGGCTTGGAGGGTTTGGGGGGGGGGGGGGAAATAACAAGGAAGAGGGAGAGAGAGAAAGTGATGGGTTGGAATATAAATTGGTTGTGGCGAAGAACTCTCCAGAAACATGAGATTTTCTTTTAATTAATGGATTTTCTTTTTAATAAATTGGATTAAATTGTTATAATATAATGGATTAATTAATTAAATTTATTTTTAATATTTTTTTTAATTTATGAGATTTTCTTTTATTTTATAAAATTTAAAATATCAATTAAAATAATAAATAGTTATTTAATATATTTTTTTTAATTTATGAGATTTTCTTTTATTTTATAAAATTTAAAATATCAATTAAAATAATAAATAGTTATTTAATATTTTTTTTAATTTATGAGATTTTATTTTATTTTATAAAATTTAAAATATCAATTAAAATAATAAATAGTTATTTGATAATTTTTATTTTGAAAATATTCCATATCTACAATCCCAATATTCACTTTCAACATCCATCCAAACAACCGAACTCATTTTTTCTCCACTTTCAACAACCATCCAAACACCAAACCCATTTTTCTTCCACTTGCAGGAGACAAAAAGTACTACATCCAAACACATTTTTGAAAGTGCCACTTTCACACTTTTAATGAGTTACATCTATCCAAACAGCCCCTAAGAGAGAGAGAGAGAGTATGCCGATGGGATGGGTCCACACAATGTCCTTCTAAACCTATACGAAAACGACTGCTTTAAATGCATAAAGCTGCTTTGCAATCATACACCACTGCCACATATTTATATTAAAAAAAAAAATCTAAACAAACCGACCCGGACGACCGCACTACTGAAACCCAGACGAACGCACTACTGAAACCAACCTCGTGTATCGCCTGCAGATTAGCTAATCATGAGATCCACAAAAATCAATCTCTGCTAACGTCAATGCACAGATCTGACCAATCGGACGTCGACGTGTTGCTTCGATTCGCGCTTCGTTCGACCGCACTGCCTGTAAACCCGCACTCTAGTAAAAAAAAAGGATTTTTGTTAACATATACATTAATAATTATTTAATTTACATAAGTAATACCATCAATACATTTATTAATACACATTTTACTTAAAATATATATTGATAAATGTAAAATATGTATTAATAAATATGTTGATGGGATACATATATAAAATGTACATTTATCAATATATTAATATGTGTCCTTATGTCACATATTAACAAAATCCAATAAAAAAATATTTTATACATTATTGGTAGGGCTGAGGCATCTCCTATTTTCTATCTTTTCTAATTTTATGGTAAACAAATTTTATAGAAATTTTTTTTTTCTAACAAGGTTTTTATTCTAGTTTTTATCCATGATTGCACTGATATAACATGGAAAATTTCTATAAAAATTTTTACATGTAAAAGTTCTCAAAGAAATTATACATCTTAATATTGGTCCCACTTTCGAGCTAAATTATAAAAAAAGTTATATTACGTAGGATAGAAATTGGGAACAATTGGATAATTTTTATTTATTTAATTTCTATGTAGAAACTTTGATAGCAATTTCTTGGAGACAACCTAATTAACTAGAGTTTAGATCCTAGATTTAGATCCTAGATTTTATTTTTTAAAATATACAAATTTTTAGTCACAAATTATGCATAAAATTGAGAGTATTTACATAATTGTATAAATTTTATTCCATTTTTAATTTTTGAACCGAAACCGGAACACAAAATCGATTTCGAAATCGAATAATTTTTTTTAGTAGTTTCAAAGTTGAAACCAAATCAAATATCTTATTCGGTTCGACTATGTTCGATTTTCGGTCTAAAACTAAATAATACACACCCATGTGTTCAATTATGCTTCCTGACTGTGCAATCACAATCCACTTGACGTGCCACTGAAAAACGAAAAGAGAAATTTTGACTTGCCCCCGCTTTGTTTACCATATTTCACGGTACACCGATGGTTTTTCAAAAATGTATAGCCCTCCACTTTGGACGAAATTTGTCAGGAATATTTTGGGGGACCAAAATGCCTCTACCTTCTTCCCCTTTCCTCTTTCCTCTCCCCCTCACCCCCTCCCTCTCCCCCGCAGGCAGGCCACCGGCGCTCCACGCCAAAGCCTCCGCTCCCCCCCGCCACCCCCTTACCCCTCCCCACCCTGCCCCTTTCC
>JANAVB010034417.1:74845122-74915122 GCA_029216955.1 Iris pallida
AAATTGGCTAATGCTTGGCCTTTTACTGCCTTCTGTGGAACGAAAAGCATATCATATGGAGTCAATAGCATTGCCCATATAGCTGAACAAGAATTGAGAGAACCCGGTTTAGTCATGAGTATTCTGAGAGGATTGACTTTAGAGATGATGTGGATAGTCTGTCCAAACACATAATGGCGTGTCTTCTAGATGTCAAATACCAGTACAAGGTATTCTTTTTCTACAGGTGTGTATCTGTGCTCGGCACCCACCATTGTGCTGCTGAGGTAGTAGATTACCTGTTCATGTCCGTCTTCATTCTTTTGAGATAATAGGGCGCTAAGAGAATGGTCCATAGTGCGGACATATAGTAAGAAAGGCTTTCCCGTTATTGGAGCTACCAATACTTGGGGGCTTGTGAGATACGTCTTGATGTCGTCGAATGCACGTTGATATTGTTCAGTCCACATGAAAGATACACCTTTCTTCTGAGCTAAGTGAATGGTTGACACCTTCTAGAAAGGTTCAAAATAAATCGTCTGATGTAGGCTAGCCTGCCTTGCAGTCCGCGTAGCTCTTTGAGATTTCTTAAAGGATGCATATCGAAGATAGCCTTTACTTTCTCCGGGTCAAGATGTATACCCTTTGATGTGACAACGAAACCAAGAAACTTGCCGCTGGAGACTCCCAGAAAAGACTTCGTTGTATTCATCTTGAGTTGGTGTGCACGCATAAGTTCGAATACCGTTCTCAAGTCTTGGAGGTGGTTGCCCTTGAGACAAGTTTTTACTGCGATATCGTCTACATAGAACTCCACTATTTTACGTAAATGATCGCAAAAAATTGTGTTCATGGCTCGCTGGTATGTCGCCCCTATATTTTTCAATTCGAAGGGCATCACCGTATAGCAGTATACCTCCAACGGTGTTCGAAAAGATGTGTGCTTCTCATCGTCGGGGAACATCTTGATCTAGTTGTAGCCTGAGAACCCGTCTATGAAGGACATCCGCTTGAAGCCGCAAGTATTGTCGATCATTACGTCAGTGATCGGTAGAAGGAATTCGTCCTTCGGGCATGCAGAGTTCAAATCATGGTAATCGATACATACTGAACTTTACCATTCTTTTCTTATGACTGAAACGTTGTTGGCAACCCAGTCATGGTGTTGTTCTTCGCGAGTGAATCCACTGGCAATGAGCTTCTTGACTTCTTTTTCGATGGCCTCCATGACATCTGGTCGGAATCGTCGTTGTTGCTGCTTCACTATCGTAGCTTTAGACAAAATATTCAGGCGGTACATGGCGACTTTAGGATCCTGGCCTGGCATGTCTTCATAGCTCCTGCAAAGACGTCGATGTATTCTCTTATAAGCTGTATAAGAGATTGGCGTTCCTCGTCAGATAGACTTTTGCTGATGAAGATTGGTTTAAAAGATGATTCATCTCCTAAATTAACTTGGATGACTTCGTTTCAGTAGGTGGTTCACGTTGTTTGAAGCGCAGCTCCTACCTAGTATCCATCTTTTGATTCCATTGTTCAAGCTCGATCGATTGTACATTATTCGCAATTTGGTCAACAGAAACCATGTTGATGGACAAAGTTGCTTTGAATATATCACCAATGCTAGAGTCTGAGTCCCAGAGGGAGGAGTCAGAAGAATGAGAACAACGATCTGCTTCATAATCAGATCTTTCAGGAGTTGTTAGAGGAGTAACATAGCCCAAACCAACACCGTTTTATTGATAGTAGTTCTTAGGTTTGTCGGGAGGAGCAAAGTGTCATATTGGCAATCGTCTTCTCCGACCGTAATTTAGCCCCTGGTCGCTTTTGATGTCATATCCCATGTTCTTGATGATATTCTTGGCCTGCCAACTATATCGAAAAAGTTGTATTTTTTCAGAGTCATAGTCAGCTTCCGTGTTGTGCTTGGGAGAAGTAGAGTCTGGAACGAACTTTCTCTCGCCAATTATACGACCGAAGATGATTAGTTCTTCATCATTCTTTTTGGTTGGAACGATGAAGTAGTAGATATCTTCTGGGTAAACTATTTCTCGTAGGTGATGCATCGTGACCGACATGCAGATATGTGGTCCTATGCCATTCTCTAGAGCGTATATCATATCTATGAAGTGGCTAACAGATTGATAGACATCGGGGTAATTCAAAGATAAACCTTTACTAAAAAAAATGCA
This sequence comes from Iris pallida, assembly GCA_029216955.1. Classification (NCBI taxonomy): domain Eukaryota; kingdom Viridiplantae; phylum Streptophyta; class Magnoliopsida; order Asparagales; family Iridaceae; genus Iris; species Iris pallida. Next base: position 74,847,294 of record JANAVB010034417.1, read on the forward strand.
AGTTCTTCTTCAGGGATAACATCACCCGCTGAAGGTATATTATTATGAGTATTGATATAATTATTGAGAGGATCATCATCCGAAAGGGGAACCACGGTCTTGGCCAAGTTCACCACGTAGGGTAATTCTTCAGGATTGAGAGGATGGACATCAGCAGGTTCCTCCCGGGGTGTCTTGCTGAGAGTGATGGTCAATGGTTTGACCTTGTCAGGGTTCTTCTTCTTCACCCAGATTGTGAGAGGCTTTGGAGTACCTTTTGGAGTAGTACGTCCTTTGACTCGGATAATCAGGGGACCATCATTCGAGGATGAACTTGCTTCAGCTTCATTGTCAGCTTCATTGCCGTCATCCTTAGGGGGCTCAGATTGGTAAAGTACTGAATCTCCGTAGTAGGCCTCGATGCCCTTAAAAGGATCGACATCGGCAAACTCCATTTTCACGACACCGTCTCCGTTGACGTACTTGAAACACTGGTGAAGTGTGGAAGGAACGATCATATTTTCGTGTATCCATGGACGTCCCAACACGACGTTGTAGGATACACTGGCATCGATCACATAGCCGAAAACCTCCATTTGGAGACCACCGATCTGGCCCTTGAGACGGATCTTGCCCAGCGGGTGGCTTCGACCCGCATTGAAAGCCATGATAGTTGTATTAGTTGCAAATAGCTTGTGCAGAGGGATCCCCAGAATTTGAAGTAGACTTTTAAGAATGATGCTGAGGGAGGATCCTGGATCGATGTGAATACGGTCCACCTTGATCACACCGATATACCCTGTATAGTACATGGGTCTATCATGACAATTGTTTTTTAGTAACATGTCCTCCTATGAAAAGGTGATGTTGGCACCACTTCCATAGTACTGTGGCAGTAAGGACAGGAGACAGGGTCTTCAGCGGAGGCTTTGACTTCAGCGAGGTAAGAGTCAACATGTAGTAATGGGAGAGGAGCTTGAGAAGGCTTAGACCCTTCTGCTTGGTTTTGTCCGTAGTTGAAGGCTTAGACGGGCCGACTTCTGAGCTTGTGGGGGTAGCAGAAGCTTGAGAAGCTACTGCTTCTTCTTGTTTAGGATCGTATGTCTGAAGATAAGTCTTCCCCGATCGTGTCTCACCAGATAGAACCTCGTAGATGGGAGAAGATACCAAATGGCATGACTTGTATTTTTTGCCCCTATTGTTTTGGGAGGTACTACCCCCTGCATCACTTCTTGCACACGGTCCGGATGGACCCATATGATCTCACCACGTTCAGTCGTAAGAGGCACCAAGGTTGAGTTACGAGCTGGCGGTAGGTTGACGACTTCCATTATTGCCTTAGGAATCGGGACCGTGTCGTCTGGGACTTCTATGGGAGGAAAGTCACCAAACTGAAGAGAGATCATGTTAGAAGATACGACCTTGTCTTCAACTTCGAGATTGATTACTTGGCTGTCGATAAGCTATTGTATCTTCTTCTTCAGACGATGTAGTCCTTGGTGGAATGATGCACATACTGATGATAGAGACAATACTTGGGATCGTTGAGCTGGTTCGCCTCCGTAGGACGTCGTGGTGGAGGCAATGTCAGTTTATTACCCTTTGTCAATGTATGAAAGATGGTAATGACATCGTCTTCATCAAAGGAGAAGGTCTCCTTAGGCTTGTCTGAGGCACCCTGAGAAATGGAAGCTCCTTTAGTTGTGTCGACCTTCAGGACTACTTTTCCTTTACCCCCGCGGACAGGGATAGTTTGAGGATGCTTGCCCTTGTCTTCAGATTTAGGTGTTTTAAACCCTAGTAGTTCCTGATTAGGGACGTCATTTTCAGCAGCATCAGCGGCCCCAATGAAAGCTGGCCATGTATCATACTTATGTATACCTAGACATAACTTCACTTTAGGAAGAAAGTTATGTTGACAAGTATCCATAAGTTCTGAATCTAGTATGCCGAAGGGCATATTTAGTGCTAGCCGCCTGAAGCGTTCGATGAAGGCAATGTCAGACTCAGTCCTCCTTTGCATGGTCTCGATGAGGGTAGACATACTAATATGCATGCCACTCTCATAAAACCTGTTGAGGAACAATCTCTCCAAGTATTTAAAAGAGTTGATGCAACCGTCAGGTAGACTGCAGAACCATTCGAAAGCTACCCCCTGGGTAAGTGTAAAGTCTACGTGTTGAAGTATGTTATGTGTTGATGCGGAGAAGTCAACCCGTCAAATGAATTCAGCGTCAGCGGCTTGTAGTTAGAAGGGCAAGTAGCATTCTCCCACTCAGGGGGATAAGGTTGAGATATCCCTATCTTCTGCAGATCATCTTTGTGTGAGATGGTGTCGAGACGGATGACCAGGAAATCAATTACATCCTATTGATTGAGTAGGTGTTGGAAAACGGTTGCTGAACGGTTGTCAGGCGTCGTTGACGAAGGACCACCCCTGGCATTTGTAAGATTTGGAGGAGGCGCAACAGAATGATACTTCTTTTGTAGTGAAGGCGTGTTGTTGCTATGAACCGGACTAGCGTGAGCCAAGATATTTTGTTGAGGTGCAGGGACTGCCCCAACAGCTTGGACTGCCATAATACTGTTAAGCATATCAGTGATCTTGGCGAATGCTGTTTCAAGACCCTCTAGCCGTTTGCTGGTCTGATCACTAGCTTCTTCAGGTCTTTCTCCGTCCGCTATGTATGTAGATAACATGCCAGGATGAACAGAGAAAATAGTACAACTGGTGCTGATGGTGTCTGTTTTTGAGTGGGCAAGTCCCTCGTCTTCCAGCAGAAGAGGTAGATACTCACCATCAGACTCGGAGAGATCGTCGTCCTCTGGAAACTATCCCCAGTGTGAAGGTCATCTGCTTCAGACTCTGAGGAAATACTACCTCCAGCTTGGGATTCTTCGTCATCTGTACGAAATCTCGCCTTTGACCGGGTGTCCATATAGACTCCTTCGGATGTGACAGCCTGTTGGCCATCTGTTGATAGACTTCCTCTTCTTCTTTTCGCAGAACTGAGAGAGAAAGTTGGGTTCGTGGTCCACCGTCTTTGATTGGGGCATCCGTAAGGAGGACCCCATGAAGCCATGTTGGATGAGACACATAGCGGCTTTTCATCGTCAGAGAAGTGCAACCGTCGAAACACAGACTTTCTCTGAGGCACTCTAGTTACTTTGGAGCAGCAACAGTTGATAACAATACTGGTGCACGGATGTACGCTATGGATTGTTATGTCCTTCCTCGCTTTACGCTTATGATTTATCATGTTGCGTAAGTCAGCGGAAGGGAGTTTTGCCTTACAACCCATGTTGCATGCATCGTCGAGCTTTGCATGCGGGTTCGTTAGAAGAGTTGGCACATCCAGACTTAGTTCATGTGCAGGGGCAATCTCTACACCTAAGTTCTGTGATGTCCTTGAAGACAGTCCCGTGCTATACGCGTTGGGGCCTGTCTTTTTGCTGTGGGCGTATAGGCCTTGGAGACTGGCCTTGGGTGCATGTTTCTTGGCAGCATGTCTGAGCCTCCTTGATGTGGGCGCATAGTATAGATCAAATGAGCCTGGGAGCATGACCCTGGATGCCCAATCTGTCGAAGACAGAAGTATTCTGATTGGAGTTATGCGCCCAAACACCCCCTTGGGCGCATGGCTTTGGGCGCATGCTTGGTGGAGCAGCGCTGTTTTCTTCCAGCTTTGCCTCCTTCATTTGTGAGCCTCGCTGGGTTTGTCCAGAGTGTCGAACACCCCAACTCTTGGCATCGTAGTGCTTTCCTCTGCCAAGTCTCGAGTGTCGTACACTCTATTGTTTGTTGCACAGGAAAGAAGTCACTGGGCTAGTAGAGCCCGAAATGTGTGAGCCTTATACATTTGGAGAGCTTATGTGGCAGAGTCATGCGCCCACGTGGCAGAGTCCTCCAGTTGCATATCTGCTATGACACTAGCAGCATATGCACAGTGAGCCTTCGGAAGCCAAGTCTTGCGAGACTTATTTGGCTTCGCTGATTTTGAAGGAGTAGAGCCATCCTTCGAGAGCATCTCTTCGAACGCTTATTGATCGAATTTTACGATTAGTATCTTCTGAGTGCTCCCCACTTTATCAGTATCGGATTGCATCACCACCTTATCGTCAGAGAAAAAGGTATTCCCCAGCAGAGTCACCATTTTTGTGAACACACACAAAAAGAAGAAGAAGCGCTGCCTTTTCTTTATTGGTGCAAGGCACCACAAATCGAGTACTCCTGATAGATCCTGCGTTGAGGATCCCCGAGTACAAAAAAGAATTCTGAGGAATAGGACAATGAAGATCGAGTGACAGTTGCTCTTTTACTCCGTTGACACTCCGATTACAAAAGTGGAAGAAACCTATAAAAATTTCTAACTCTCGGCTCACTGGCAAGAAGTACAGCAATTTGGCTCTTGAAAATGCTCTCCGTTATGTCTTTTGAAGATGGATGACACCCCTTTTCATAGTAGTTTCTGAGCTGGAATGATGTTATATGCCCACATGAGAAAACATACTATTTTCAAGTGGGCGCATAGTCCTGCTTTGGGCGCATTGGATGCAGGCGCATGTAGGCTGCGTAGTCGTGGGTTGATCGTGGAGCTAACATGGCTGCATGCTTCGGTGCACGATTGCTCATGGAGACTGACGTGGCCGTACGCTTCGGTGCACGTTTTGATCATGGCTTTGACTGAGTCAGGCTTGGGCGCATAGCCATTTCTCAGGCTATGCGCCCTCCTCTTGGGGGAGCTTGTCTTGGGCGCATGGAGCTTCACTGGCTGGGCGCATAGAGCTTCACTGGCTGAAATTTTTTTATGCTTCTACAGTAACATATTAAGTTGCAGTCTAAACAGACATTACATTATGAAATGAACTAAATTAGCATCAAGTGAACCTAAACTAACAACTGAAGCTTAGATATCAATCCCAGACATGTCTATAGGTTAGCCATATTCAAAGAACACCAATTTACATTATTCTAAATTAAACTTTGAATTTGAAGTATCAGACATTGCATTAAAAACCTAAAATTCCAACCCAAAAGTATATAGCATTGGAAACACATTGTATATACATACATCTCAGTTTAATTTTCATTTGAACTAAAAAAATGTACATTATGAACTGTACGTATCAGAAATATAGGAAAAACCAAATTCAGTTCAAAATACAAGAAAAAACCCAAAATCAGGTGTCGAGAATGTGTCGTGCATGTGTCCTCGTGTCACATGAGTCTCGTGGTGTCCCCAAGACAGGACACAGCGTGTCCAAACCCATTCGAACACTCACAGGCACACACACAGACACATGGTTTCGTACACGTGTTCGAGTCAATCTAGGATATGACACGTGATACGATACACTTCGTACACATGCCCACGTGTAGCCCACGTGTAGGGCTACAAGTTCGACACCATACGAGGTGTCCTCGACGTGTCCAGTGCGGACAGGAGACCCATATCAGAAAGGGTTATTCTCGTGCACGTGTGTCAGTACAAATCAGTGCACTTAGGATTGCGTGTCCGACACGAATCTTCTTGACATGAGGCTTGGGGGCTGACATGTCAGTCATGGCCCCCACCTCACTGCCAAGTGGCAGCTGCCCACGTGGCCTGTACAAGAAAAACAACCCCTCGAGCCGCAAGGCACTGCCCGTGCTTGCTGTGAGCATGTTCGTGTCCTGTTTGGACACGAACACGGCTCAAAAATTGACTCAGTCCAGCATAAAATCAATGCATACATATAAAACAACAAATCTTTTCAAATACTTTTAAAAAATATCAAATAAAATTCCTTTGTAGCATTTCAACAAACACATACACACATGCACTGATACGTGTCCGATACGGACACGAAAATGACACAAAATTATACAAGACTAACTCCACAGCTAGGGGACACCTAGATCTATACATTCATCAAAAAAAATAAGAAATCGAGGTGGTTTGATGGGCTTACCAATTGAGTGTCAAACTCAAAAAAAAAACTCAATATAGGAGAATCCCTCTTGCAACTCAAAAGCCCCAAATTGTACCAAAGCTGAGATTACTCACCACCAACAGTAAATAGACATCAATTAGATCCTAATGCAAAAGACTAACGTCAAAAAGGAAGAGAAATTAGGAAAGATTGCAAAGGGGACAAACCTTGTTCTTGCCAAAAGTGAAAGTGGTGTAAAAAGAGGCAAGAATGAATAGGATAGATTAAATAGGAAGGCGGGGGAGCCCTAGGCTGGCCATATTAGGGAAATTAGGGTTAGAATTGATGGCTAGTAGGCTATAGGCCAAGTTTAAATGTTAAATGATTCAAACCCTTAGCTATTAGTTCAAACACCTAAAGCACTTAATCTATCCAAGCAACTCAGTCCAAAACAAGTCAACTTAGGTCGACTTAAGTTAGACTAGGGTCCACACCATGCTAACCAAGTCACTAAAGTCAAAGTCAACATCTATATTAGTCTCTAAAGTCACAACAAGCAAAAGTCAAAAATAGCAATCACCAATCAAACAATTATAAAAATAATTTAAAATAATTCATAATGACCAAAATACTCCTAGGCAAAAATTTGATGATGACGGAGGATGCGTCGTATCCCGCAGGTAAGATGCGGATGAAAGGCTGGAGGTATTCATCTTCATTCTGGAGCAATCTCACTGGCTGGATGTTATCCACGTATGAGGCCACCCTAAAGACTGTGGGCCTTTACTATGCTATTAGGGCCACTCAATACGGTGTAAGGGTCAACTGGCCGATGTTTGTCTCTTTGGCTGAGTTATATAACCTTCACACCTGTACATTCTTTACTCCGGGCGGGGAGATGGGATTGGCTCTCCATGAAATGCAGGAAGTATCAAAGTTTTCCTGGGGCACGAAGTCTTACGAAGAATACGTGCCTTGTGATGAAGAGCTCCGAGATCTGGAGAGTAAAAACTCCGGGATGATTGATGTATACAAGGAATTGCTCTGCTACCTCTTTATCTGCCATAGGATTATTAAGAAAGGGAGCTCGAGGGGGCCAATCCCCACACGAGAGCTTGGATGGGCTACATCTTCATTCAAGGAGAAGGGGAAGATCCGGCCTTTTTTTTGATATTAAAACCTATAATCAAGTCTGATATTGAAGCCCGGATGACGAATTATGATACGACGGATACTGAGGACAGAGATGATCCTGAGTCTCCGATTGGCCACTACTTTCGTCAAGCCGAATATCTATTATCGGAGAAAGCTGTCCTGGCTGCTTTCTTAATGATCTGGCTTCGTGACTATAGTCCCTGGAGGTTCGGGGTCCAATGAGAGGATAAGCCAGGGTATGATACTTTTGGCTGTAAAGCTGGCGTTCAGACACCATCTTGCATTGCTTTCTGCGATGGTCTGTGCCATTGGACAAGGTCTGCGGGACTTTGTTAGGAATACGGTGACTCCTGATGGAAGGCCACATTTGCCCTGACTGAACTTCCGTATTATTTCCTGATGGGGTGGTTGCTACTTGCATTGCCCTACCCCGATGAATGCTGGGCCGGAGGCGGACTCTTTGGCGGGAGACGCCTTTCTTCGTAGATTTCATGATGCAGATTGGACCATCACCGGTGTACCCGTCTGTAGAAAGGCTTTAGGCTTCCTGCAGAACTATGAGTTCTTCAGAGTATCCCCCCGTCTGGCAGTAGAAATACAGGGGATATCTTAGTGGATAAGGGAGTTCATGCCACTAGTTTGACTGCTGGGTCATTTTACTGGCTCCAGTCTATTTGGCCATCACATCTGGTGCTCCGTAACAGAAATCATGCCTATATGGAGCCATATTTGCCGAGCCGATTCGTACGATAGTTTGGTTACAACTAGCTCCTTTTAGGAAATGCTAGCTCACATTTGGAGTCGATAGGTAGCTTAATTGAGGGGGCGCGTGCTTGGATGTACTACAATGCCGGGCGCATGGAGGCAGTCTTCACTCTGCCCTTGGATAAGCCTGAGACCCATTTGTCTTACGCTGCTGCCAAATTTTATGTTCAGATTAATAATTTTCATCCACGGTATGATCGTGAATAGAGCTTGATATTGGGGACTCGATTTGGCCCCCTTCCTGCGAAAAAGGCGTCGAAGGGCCGTGGGAAGGAGAGTGTTGTTCCCACCATGAAGCCAGCCATAGTACAGTGGCCAAAAGCTATCTTTAGGGAGCCAACAGTGTCTCCAAAGGAGGACGTAGAAGACGATGATTCTTCTCCTCTCAATCCTCCTCATAAGAGGAAAGCTTCAACTGAATTGGCCCAGGAGCCAACTTTAAAACGAAAAAAGAAATTTGTTGCCCTGAGGAGAGCCAAGGAAGTGGGTGCTGGCTCGCCTCCTTTGAGGAGGTCCTTCCGGTAAACTGGAAGAGGAGGAACGACGTCGCGGGCCGTTACTATTCGGGAGGTAGATCCCTTCCTAAACTCCATAGCCATTCTGGTCAAGCCCTTAGGAACTTTCTCACCTTTGCGTTTGTCCTTTGCACAGGACCTCGAAGTTGCAGCTGAGTCTATTAAAGCGTAGTCTATGAAAGGGAATCTCCAGTCTTTAATATCGACGTTTTTTCTGTTGTGTAACTGTGATGAATATGCAAGGCATCTTTCACACAAAATAGTTCTCAACCAAATACTGTGATCGACTGCTGAGTATTGGTAAAAACGGTCAAGGAGGCAGCAAAATCGGCTTCTATATTCTGTAGTCGAGGTACATGCTCGATGAAGAATCCAACAAAAGTAGACGCCAACTCGATTGTTGCTCTGTGATAGGGATGAGATCTTCGTGACGAACTTCATAATCCCATCGGACTTGACTAACTATTAGCTTGGAATCGCTGTACGCTTCTAGATAGTCAACTCCCAGTTATTTTTCCAGTTGCAGGCCGATTAATAGGGTATTATATTCGGCCACGTTGTTGGTACAAGATTGCACGAGAGAATATGCACGATGTATAACCAGATGATCAGGTGACACGAGCACGACAACTACTCCAGCCACAATATTTTCTTTGGGTCCTGTTCTTGATGCACCGTCAAAGAACTTTCGCCAAATAGAAATTTCTGCAGTTGCAGTGTTAGACTCGACTACTTCATTAAGGATTTCATCGTAGAGTTTGGAAGATTCTGGCACCGGATGAGCTACCAGAAAATCAGCTAATGCTTGGCCTTTTACTGCCTTCTGAGGAACGAACAACATATCATATGGAGTCAATAGTATTGCCCATGTAGCTAAACAGGAATTGAGAGAACCCGGCTTAGTCATGAGTATTCTGAGAAGATTGACTTTAGATATGATGTGGATAGTCTGCCGAAACACATAGTGGCGTGTCTTCTAGATAGCAAATACCAGTGCAAGGTATTCCTTTTCTACAGGTGTGTATCTGTGCTCGGCACCCACCATTGTGCGGCTGAGGTAGTAGATTGCTTGTTCATGTCCGTCTTCATTCTTTTGAGCTAATAGGGCGCCAAGAGAATGGTCTATAGCGTGGACATATAGTAAGAAAGGCTTCCCCATTATTGGAGCTACCAATACTGGGGGGCTTGTGAGATACGTCTTGATGTCGTCGAATGCGCGTTGACATTGTTTAGTCCACATGAAAGATACACCTTTCTTCCTGAGCTAAGTGAATGGTTGACACCTTCTAGAAAGGTTCGAAATAAATCGTCTGATGCAGGCTAGCCTGCCTTGCAGTCCGCATAGCGCTTTGAGATTTCTTGAAGGATGCATATCGAAGATAGCCTTTATTTTCTCCGGGTCAAGACGTATACCCTTTGAAGTGACAACGAAACCAAGGAACTTGCCACTGGAGAATCCCAGAAAAGACTTCGTTGTATTCATCTTGAGTTGGTGTGCACGCATTAGTTCGAATACCGTTCTCAAGTCTTGGAGGTGGTTGCCCTTGAGACAACTTTTTACTGCGATATCATCTACATAAAACTCTACTATTTTACGCAAATGATCGCAAAAAATTGTGTTCATGGCTCGCTGGTATGTCGCCCCTATATTTTTCAATCCGAAGGGCATCACCGTATAGCAGTATACCCCCAACGGTGTTCGAAAAGATGTGTGCTTCTTATCGTCGGGGAACATCTTGATCTAGTTGTAGCCTGAGAACCCATCCATGAAGGACATCTGGTCAAAGCTGCAAGTATTATCGATCATCACGTTAGTGATCGGTAGAGGGAACTCGTCCTTCGGGCATACAGAGTTCAAATCATGGTAATCGATATATACTGAACTTTACCATTCTTTTTTTATGACTGGAACATTGTTGGCAACCTAGTCAAGGTGTTGTTCTTCACGAATGAATCCACTGGCAATGAGCTTCTTGACTTCATTTTCGATGGCCTCCATGACATCTGGTCGGAATCGTCGTTGTTGCTGCTTCACTATCTTAGCTTTAGACAAAATATTCAGGCGGTACATAGCGACTTTAGGATCCTGGCCTGGCATGTCTTCGTAGTTCTTGCAAAGACGTCGATGTATTCTCTTATAAGCTTTATAAGAGATGGCGTTTCTCGTCAAATAGACTTTTGTTGATGAAGATTGGTTTAAAAGATGATTCATCTCCTAAATTAACTTGGATGACTTCGTTTCGGTAGGTAGTTCACGTTATTCGAAGCACAGATCCCACCTAGTATCCATCTTTTGATCCCATTGTTCAAGCTCGATCAATTGTACATTATTCACGATTTGGTCAACGGAAACCATGTTGATGGATAGAGTTGCTTTGAATATATCGCCAATGCTAGAGTCTGAGTCCCAAAGGAAGGAGTCAGAAGAATAAGAACAATGATCTGCTTCATCATCAGATCTTTCAGGAGTTGTTGGAGGAGTGACATAGCCCAAACCAACACCGTTTTATTGATAGTAGTTCTTAGATTTGTCGGAAGGAGCAAAGTGTTGTATTGGCAAACATCATCTCCGACCGTAATTTAGCCCCTGGTCGCTTTTGATGTCATATCCTATGTTATTGATGATATTTTTGGCCTGCCAACTATATCAAAAAAGTTGCATTTTTTCAGAGTCAAAGTCAGCTTCCGTGTTGTGCTTGGGAGAAGTAGAGTCTGGAACGAACTTTCTCTCGCCAATTATACGACCGAAGATGATTAGTTCTTTATCATTCTTTCTGGTTGGAACGATGAAGTAGTGGATATCTTCTGGGTAAACTATTTCTTGCAGGTGATGCATCGTGACCGACTTGCAGAGGTGTGGTCCTATGCCATTCTCTAGAGCGTATATCATATCTATGAAGTGGCTAACAGATTGATAGACATCGGGGTAATTCAAAGATAAACCTTTACTAAAAAATATGCAAGTTCTTCTTCAGGGATAACATCATCCGCTGAAGGTACATTATTATGAGTATTGATATACTCATTGAGAGGATCATCATCCGAAAGGGGAGCCACGATCTTGGCCAAGTTCACCACGTAGGGTAATTCTTCAGGATTGAGAGGATGGACATCAGCAGGTTCCTCCTGGGGTGTCTTGCTGAGAGTGATGGTCAATGGTTTGACCTTGTCAGGGTTCTTCTTTTTTACCCAGATTGTGAGAGGCTTCGGAGTACCTTTTGGAGTAGTACGTCCTTTGACTCGGATAATCAGAGGACCATCATTCGAGGATGAACTTGCTTCAGCTTCATTGTCAGCTTCGTTGCCGTCATCCTTAGGGGGCTCAGATTGGTAAAGTACCGAATCTCCGTAGTAGGCCTCGATGCCCGTAAAAGGATCGACATCGGCAAACTCCGTCTTCACGATACCGTCGCTGTTGACGTACTTAAAATACTGGTAAAGTATGGAAGGAACGATCATATTCTCGTGTATCTATGGATGACCTAACAAGACGTTATAGGATACATTGGCATCGATCACATAGAAGAAAACCTCCGTTCGGAGATCACCGATCTGGCCCTTGAGACGGATCTTGCCCAACGGGAGGCTTCGACCCGCATTGAAAGCCATAATAGTTGTATTAGTTGCAGATAGCTTGCACAGAAGGATCCCTAGAATTTGAAGCAGACTTTTGGGAATGATGCTGAAGGAAGATCCTGGATCGATGTGCATGCGGTCCACTTTGATCACACCGATATACCTTGTATAGTACATGGGTCTATCATGACAATTATTTTTTAGTAACATGTCCTCCTGTGAAAAGGTGATGATGGGCACCACTTCCATAGTACTGTGGCAGTGAGGACAGGAGACATGGTCTTCAGCGGAGGCTTTGACTTCAGCGAGGTAAGAGTCAACATGTAGTAATGGGAGAGGAGCTTGAGAAGGCTTAGACCCTTCTGCTTGGTTTTGTCCGTAGTTGAAGGCTTAAACGGGCCGGCTTCTGAGCTTGTGGGGGTAGCAGAAGCTTGAGAAGCTACTGCTTCTTCTTGTCCGGGATCGTATGTCTGAAGATAAGTCTTCTCCGATCGTGTCTCACCAGATAGAACCTCGTAGATGGGAGAAGATACCATATGGCATGACTTGTATTTCTTGCCCCTTTAATTTGTTTTGGGAGGTACTACCCCCTGTATCACTTCTTGCACAAGGTCCGGATGGACCCACATGATCTCACCACGTTCAGTCGTGAGAGGTACCAAGGTTGAGTTACGAGCTGGCGGTAGGTTGACGACTTCCATTATTGCCTTAGGAATCGGGACCACATCGTCTGGGACTTCTGTGGGAGGAAAGTCACCAAACTGAAGAGAGATCATGTTAGAAGATACGACCTTGTCTTCAACTTCGAGATTGATTACTTGGCTGTCGATAAGCTATTGTATCTTCTTCTTCAGGACGATGTAGTCCTTGGTGGAATGATGCACATACTGATGATAGAGACAGTACTTGGGATCGTTGAGCTGGTTCGCCTCCGCAGGACGTCGTAGTGGAGGCAATATCAGTTTATTACCCTTTGTTAATTTATGAAAGATGGTAATGACATCGTCTTCATCAAAGAAGAAGGTCTCCTTAGGCTTGTCTGAGGCGCCCTGAGAATTGGAAGCTCCTTTGGTTGTGTCGACCTTCAGGACTTCTTTCCCTTTACCCCCGCGGACAGGGATAGTTTGAGGATGCTTGCCCTTGTCTTCAGATTTAGGTGTTTTAAACCCTAGTAGTTCCAGATTAGGGACGTCATTTTCAGCAGCATCAGCGGCCCCAATGAAAGCTGGCCATGTATCATACTTATGTATACCTAGACAGAACTTCACTGTAGGAAAAAAGTTATGTCGACAAGTATCCATAAGTTCTGAATCTAGTATGCCGAAGGGCATATTTAGTGCTAGCCGCCTGAAGCGTTCGATGAAGGCGATGTCAGACTTAGTCCTCCTTTGCATGGTCTCGATGAGGGTGGACATACTAACATGCATGCCACTCTCATAAAACCTGTTGAGGAACAACCTCTCAAAGTCTTTAAAAGAGTTGATGCAACCGTCAGGTAGACTGCATAACCATTCAAAAGCTACCCCCTGGGTAAGTGTAAAGTCTGCGTGTTGAAGTATGTTATGTGTTGACGAGGAGAAGTCAACCCGTCAAATGAATTCAGCATCAGCAGCTTGTAGATAGAAGGGCAAGTAGCATTCTCCCACTCAGGGGGATAAGGTTGAGATACCCCCATCTTCTGCAAATCGTCTTTGTGTGAGATGGTGTCGAGACGGACGACCAGGAAATCAATTACATCCTGTTGATTGAGTAGGTATTGGGAAACGGCTGCTGAACGGTTGTCAGGCGTCGTTGGCGAAGGACCATCCCCGACATTTGCAAGATTTGGAGGTGGCACAACAGAATGATACTCCTTTTGTAGTGAAGGCGTGTTGTTGCTATGAACCGGACTAGCGTGAGCCGAGATATTTTGTTGAGGTGCAGGGACTACCCCAGCAGCTTGGACCGCCATAATACTGTTAAGCATATCAGTGATCTTGGCGAATGCTATTTCAAGACCCTCTAGCCGTTTGCTGGTCTGATCACTAGCTTCTTCAGGTCTTTCTCCGTCCGCTATGTATGTAGATAACATGCGAGGATGAACAGAGAAAATAGTACAACTGGTGCTGATGGTGTCTATTTCTGAGTGGGCAAGTCCCTCGTCTTCCGGCAGAAGAGGTAGATAGTCACCATCAGACTCGGAAAGATTATCGTCCTCTGGAAACTATCCCCAGTGTGAAGGTCATCTGCTTCAGACTCTGAGGGAATACTACCTCCAGCTTGGGATTCTTCATCATCTGTACGAATTCTCGCCTTTGACCGGGTGCCCATATAGACTCCTTCGGATGTGACAGTCTGTTGGCCATCTGTTGATATACTTCGTCTTCTTCTTTTCGCAGAACTGAGAGAGAAAGTTGGGTTCATGGTCCACCATCTTTGATTAGGGCATCCGTAAGGAGGACCCTATGAAGCCATGTTGGATGAGACATATAGCGGCTTTTTATCGTCAAAGAAGTGCAGCCGTCAAAACACAGACTTTCTCTGAGGCACTCTAGTTACTTTGGAGCAGCAACAGTTGATAACAATACTGGTGCACGGATGTGCGCTATGGATTGTTATGTCCTCCCTCGCTTTACGCTTATGATTTATCATGTTGCGTTAGTCAGCGGAAGGGAGTTTTGTCTTATAACCCATGTTGCATACATCGTCGAGCTTTGCATGCGGGTTCGTTAGAAGAGTTGGCACATCCAGACTTAGTTCACGTGCAGGGGCAATCCCCACACCTAAGTTCTGTGATGTCCTTGAAGACAGCCCCGTGCTATACGCGTTGGGGCCTGTCTTTTTGCTGTGGGCGCATAGGCCTTGGAGACTGGCCTTGGGCGCATGTTTCTTGGCAGCATGTCTGAGCCTCCTTGATGTGGGCGCATAGTATGGATCAAGTGAGCCTGGGCGCATGACCCTGGATGCCCAATTTGTCGAAGGCAGAAGCATTCTGATTGGAGTTATGCGCCCAAACACCCCCTTGGGCGCATTGCTTTGGGCGCATGCTTGGTGGAGCAGCGCTATTTTCTTCCAACTTTACTTTCTTCATTTGTGAGCCTCGCTGGGTTTGCCCAGAGTATCGAACACCCTGACTCTTGGCATCATAGTGCTTTTCTCTCCCAAGTCTCGAGTGTCGTACACTCTATTGTTTGTTACGCTGGAAAGAAGTCGCTGGGCTAGTAGAGCCCGGAACGTGTGAGCCTTCTACATTTGGAGAGCTAATGTGGCAGAGTCATCTGCCCACGTGGCAGAGTCCTCCAGTTGCATATCTGCTATGACACTAGCAGGATATGCACAGCGATCCTTCGAAAGCCAAGTCTTGCGAGACTTTTTTGGCTTTGCTGATTTTGAGGGAGTAGAGCCATCATTCGAGAGCATCTCTTCGAATGCCTGCTGATCGGATTTTACGATTAGTATCTTTTGAGTGCTCTCCACTTTATCGATATCAGATTGCGTCACCACCTTCTCGTCAGAGAAAAAGGTAGTCCCCAGCAGAGTCGCCATTTTTGTGAACACACAAAAAAAAGTGATGCCTTTTCTTTATTGGGGTAAGGCACCACAAATCGAGTACGCCTGATAGATCCTGCGTTGAGGATCCCCGAGTACAAAAAAGAATTCTGGGGAATATGACGATGAAGATCGAGCGACAGTTGCTCCTTTACTCCGGTGACACTCCGATTACAAAAGTGGGAGAAACCTATGAAAATTGCTAACTCTCGGTTCACTGGCAAGAAGTGCAGCAATTTGGCTCTTGAAAATGCTCTCCGTTCTGTCTTTTAAAGATGGATGACACCCCTTTTTATAGTAGTTTCTGAGCTGGAATGATGTTATGCGCCCACATGAGAAAACACACTATTTTTATGTGGGCGCATAGTCCTGCTTTGGGCGCATTGGATGTAGGCGCATGTAGGCTGCGTAGTCGTGGGTTGATCGTGGTGCTAACATGGCCGCATGCTTCGGTGCACGATTGCTCGTGGAGACTGACGTGGCCGTACGCTTCGGTGCACGTTTTGATCATGGCTTTGACTGAGCCAGGTTTGGGCGCATAGCTATGTCTCAAGCTATGCGCCCTCCTCTTGGGGGAGCTTGTCTTGGGCGCATGGAGCTTCACTAGCTGAAATTTTTTCATGCTTCTACAATAACATATTAAGTTGCAGTCTAAACATACATTACATTATGAAATAAACTAAATTAGCATCAAGTGAACCTAAACTAACAACTGAAGCTCAGATATCAATCCCAGACATGTCTATAGGTTAGCCATATTCAATGAACACCAATTTACGTTATTCTAAATTAAACTTAGATAAACATTGAATTTGAAGTATCAGACATTGCATTAAAAACCTAAAATTCCAACCCAAAAGTATATAGCATTGGAAACACATTGTATATACATACATCTTAATTTAATTTTCATTTGAGCTAAAAAAATATACATTATGAACTGTGCGTAACAAAAATATAGGGAAAACCAAATTCAGTTCAAAATACAAGAAAAAACCCAAAATCAGGTGTCGAGATTGTGTCGTGCATGTGTCCTCGTGTCACATGAGTCTCGTGGTGTCCCCAAGACAGGACACAGCATGTCCAAACCCATTCGAACACTCACAGGCACACACACAGACACACGATTTCGTATACGTGTTCGAGTCAGTCTAGGATACGGCACGCGATACGATACACTTCGTACACATGCCCACGTGTAGCCCACATGTAGGGCTACACGTTCGACACCATACGAGGTGTCCTCGACGTGTCCAGTGCGGACACGAGACCTGTATCAGAAAAGGTTATTCTCGTGCACGCGTGTCAGTACAAATCAGTGCACTTAGGATTGTGTGTCCGACACGAATCTTCTTGACACGAGGCTTGGGGGCTGACATGTCAGTCATGGCCCCCACCTCACTGCCAAGTGGCAGCTGCCCACATGGCCTGTGCGAGGAAAATAACCCCTCGAGCCGCAGGGCACTTCCCGTGCTTGCTGCGAGCATGTTCGTGTCCTGTTTGGACACGGACACGGCTTAAAAATCGACTCAGTCCAGCATAAAATCAATGCATACATATAAAACAACAAATCTTTTCAAATACTTTTTAAAAATATCAAATAAAATTCCTTTGTGGCATTTCAACAAACACATACACACATACACTGGTACGTATCCGATACGGACACGAAAATGATACGAAATTATACAAAACTAACTCCACAGCTAGGGGACACCTAGATCTATACATTCATAAAAAAAAATCAAGAAATCGAGGTGGTTTTATGGGCTTACCAATTGAGTGTCAAACTCAAAGAAAAAACTCAATACAGAAGAATCCCTTTTGCAACTCAAAAGCCCCAAATTGCACCAAAGCTGAGATTACTCACCACCAACAGAAAATAGACATCAATTAGATCCTAATGCAAAAGACTAGCGTCAAAAATGAAGAGAAATTAGGAAATATTGCAAAGGGGACAAACCTTGTTCTTGCCAAAAGTGAAAGTGGTGTAAAAAGAGGCAAGAATGAATATGAGAGATTAAATAGGAAGGCGGGGGAGCCCTAGGCTGGCCACATTAGGGAAATTAGGGTTAGAATTGATGGCTAGTGGGCTATGGGCCAAGTTTAAATGTTAAATGGTTCAAACCCTTAGCCATTAGTTCAAACACCTAAAGCATTTAATCTATCCAAGCAACTCAGTCCAAAACAAGTCAACTTGGGTCAACTTAAGTTAGACTAGGGTCCACACCATGCTAACCAAGTCACTAAAGTCAAAGTCATCATCTATGTTAGTCTCTAAAGTCACAACTAGTAAAAGTCAAAAATAGCAATCACCAATCAAACAATTAATGGGTTAGGCTCTAGGTCAAGTAGTCTCTAGGATTTCAATGACCAAAATACCCTAGGCAAAAAATGACAGATAAAACATCCTAATCACATGGTTAGGCTCTAGGTCAAGTAGTCTCTAGGATTTCAATAATTCATAATGACCAAAATTCCCTTCTCTATGAATTTTTTTAGAAATCTCTTCGTCTTCTTTCTTTGAGAACCATGTCTCCTAAGGTCGCCAAGAGATCCGCGAACGGCAAGGGGTGCTGCGCCAAGTGATTCTCCTCCTGCGACAGCGTCCTCGGCAGTCCAAGACCCAATTCTGGGTGAGTGCATGCTTCAAAAACCAAAGTCTGGGGCGTTAATTTGCGACGTTTGAACTTTTCTTCTGCCCTGGAGCTTGCGCCTAAGGCAACATACTTCTGTGAGCATCATTATGTGCCCACAGAAGTCATGCGCCAATACTGTGGTATTCTATGCGCCCACGTATTACCATGTTATGCGCCCTCTAAGCAGTGGCATGTTATGCGCCCACGTACTGTCCGAGTGTTATGCGCCCATATATCTTGTTTTGGGCGCATATCCCTTTGGACGTATAGCCCTTTGGGCGCATAGGAATGTTCAGGACTTTGTTTTTTTTGTAGTTTTCTGAGTCTGACTTTCTTTCTGTCTCTTTTCATGCTCTATAGGGAGCTGGCTAGCAAATTTCTCCAGGATCGGTATCGATAATTCTGGGCATGGTTAAGATACAATACTGGACACACATATCAGAGAGCTCAGGACTCTTCGTGTTTTGGAAGGGTTCTGGCTATCAAATTTCTCCAGGACCGGCATCGGTTATTCTAGGCATGGTGAAGATGCAACACTTGACGCACACATTAGAGAGCTCAGGATTCTTCGTGTTTTGGATGGGTTTTCCTCAGATGGTAGGAAGAACCTTTATACATCAAAGAGTCAGACGGTAGTTGGACGTCATCGTGAATATTCTGCTTTTACGGTTCTTCAAGTAGGCAAAATCAACACTAAAGATGTTATTTTGAAGGTATAGTCTCTTGGAGGAATGGGCCCATGACATCCGCAACATGGAGGAGAGAAGATCACCATTTTTAGATGTTTTAGCATGTTATATTTGCCCTACTCTGTGTAGCTTCTCGAAGGTTCAATAACCTTGTTTGCTTGCTCAGCAGTAAAACATAACCTCCTTCGCGGGCCACAAAACTACTTTTCGGCGAAAGCGTGGTGCTGCCAAGCTGACCAAGCTATGTGTTGCTGATGAGTAGCGGATTTTCCCTTCTTTTGGACATCAATGTAATCTTTTACTTCTTATCCAGATGAAGAGATGAAGAACTTTTTGTTTTGCTGATGAGATATAGTCCTGTGAATGTAACTGATTTTGAATAAACAGAATGCATTCACTCCCTTCTTTGCTTGTGATATATGTGGTGATTGTGTTAGAGAGCCGATAATACAGCATTTGTGTAAAGGGTATCTCGTAGATTTTGTAACTTCTTCCCCTTTTTTTTGGCCGTCACGGCTCTTGTACCCTTTTTTCATCTTTTGATAGATGTTTAAGTAAAAATTAAAGAATCTTTTCAGGAGTGAATATGGTTTTGTGAAATATCAATACTAGAGGTAATGTGGACGTGGCAAGGATATTTCTGGTGGGTATTTCGCTGGGGAATTTTTGATGTGGACCTATTATCTATTTCATATTCGAATGATTCGAATATAGATAATAAGTTGAACGAAGCTGCTAATAGAGGTAATATGGACGTAATAGCAGATGATGTTCTATATCTGACCAGAGGTAATATGGACGCGGAAAGATATATAGCATTAGGGAGAAGTGGATAATTCAGAGGTTACAGGGATGTGATTATCCTTGATGAATGCTTTGCTCAGAGGTTATGTGGACGTGGTGAAACATAATCATTTCACTGGGAAAATAATTATCGGAAAAAAATTCAGAGGTAAAATGGACGTGACTTATTTTCGTCAAACCGAGTTTGGACAGAGTCAAAAACGGGAATGGTTCTACAGGGAAAATATTTAGAGGACCTATTATCTAGGGCATATTCAAGACTCTTAAAATAGGGATAATAGTTAGATAGTTTTTTTTCTTTTGAATCACATAAACATCGCACTATATATTTACATGAATGAACACATATGAACAAAAAAGCTATACATAGTATTTATTCAGGAACTTGCCGTTGATAGGCATCATGAGCAAGTCACTGTCGGACTTGGTTAGCCGGTACGCACCGTTGGAATATACCGATTCTATGACGAAAGGATCTTCCCATTTAGATTGGAATTTCTCTTTTGTTTTGTGCGTTATGACCATCGGTCTTCTCACTGCTAAGACCAGATCACCGACTTGGAAGATCCTTTCCTTCACTTTTTTATTGAAGGCTCTGGAAAGGCGTGCTTGGTATAGCTCAATGCGCTTCTGAGCTAACAAGCATTTTTTGTCTAGCGCTTCGAGATCCTGGTGTAGTAGACAATAGCTTTTTTCAGTAATCAGCTCACTGGCTAAGGCTACTCTAAGAGAAGGAATCTAGATTTCTAGGGAAAGAACTGCTTCGCTTCCATAAACCAGAGAAAATGGCATACTGCCTGTTGGAGTCCGGACCATTGTACGATAAGCCCATAGACATTCACCAAGCTTCTCGTTCCAATCGCACTTGTTTGATGACGCGAACTTCTTGAGAAGTTTTGTAACGCCTCAGTCCCAAATACTTGAGACTAGATACGTATCATGTCAGCTGTATACATACGAGTAAATATACGGCTCGTATGTATACATAAGCGGTAAAATGTAGAAGCCAAGACACTAAATCTCATCCACAAAGATAAATAATAATATAAAAGAAATTTTAAGTTTGTCATGTATACAATCGTTGGACGGAGACAAATTCACTACCAACTAAATTAAATATAAAAAATATATAAGGAAAGAATTGAGCAAGCGAGAGCAATGGCGAGTCCAAGAGCAATCATCACGAAGGAAGGAATGGCCTTAGCTAGAGCACCTGCAAGAATCATGTACACCTGGAGAGATCATCAGGTTCTCAGAGGGACGTAACAAGACACATAATATCATGCCAATAACTAAATAATAAAGCTCAACAGAAAAGTACGCATGAGTAAAGGTTTCTAACCATTCTATGTGATATCTACTGTGAGGACCACGTTCTACGCAGGGGCTGTAACGGATTCACGCAAGTAAGTAATAAAGAGTGGCCGTCAAGTAGCGCTCATACGAGACGCTATCGGCCCGGGCAGAAGGTAGTGCTCATAAGAGTCACCCTCGGCCCAAAATGTGTGTAAAAATAAATGTAGCCCCTACGCTAATAGCTGTCCCCTCCCCCCAATGATACTATACATGTGTCGACTCTACGACACTGTTTAATCCTTAATAACTGCCAAGTCTTCTACACAAATCGATTAGCAGTTATATCCTAACGCACGGCCTGTACGCACCAATGATCAGTCAGCATGCAAGTCCGCATCTATATGCGACTCACAACTCGCACACAATCCGTGGCACATCGTGACAGTTTATGAGATGCACTAAACATACGGTGGTCCCTTAACTCTAAGCCAATTGCATAAAGTATGATAATTTGCATCTATATATAGTTTTGAAAGAACAATATAAAGAAAAAACACGCATGATATTGAGCAAGAAATTAAACTGTAAAGGCAAGGTGTCTTGCCTGATGTGTCGTCTGGTGTGGTGCAATAATCCGACAAGTTTCGAATGTCCAATAGTCATGGTTGATTGGTAGCAGTCCAAAGTTGCAAGGAAAAAATAAGGATGTTGGATTAGTGATGATGACAAAGAGGAAATTTTGCGTAAGTGAATACATATACTATTTTTAGAAAGTATTCTATATTACTTGAAAATAAATTTTATTAATTAATGTAATTTTCATAAATAAAATATTAGGAATTTTTTTATAAATTTGAAACTACTATTTAGTTATAATATTTTAGAAAATATCATCTAGAAAACGATTTAGGACTAAAAATATAATAGGGATATATCCACAATTTGAAATATAGATGTAGGCTTTAGTCATAATATTTATATTTTTAGAAAATAGTAGTATAAACCCGAAAATAAAATATTAATAATTTTGATACTATTGGTAATAATATCTATGCTAAGTTAAATATAAAATCATAAATATATAGATTTCTAATTTTAGTCAATCCGTAAAAAAATTAGTCAACAACATTGCCCATGTCGCTAAACGGGAATTGAGAGAACCCGGTTTAGTCATGATCTGAGAGGGTTGACTTTAGATATGATATGGATAGTTTGTCCAGACACGTAGTAGCGTGTCTTTTGGATGGCAAATACTAGTGCAAGGCTTTCCTTCTCCACAGGTGTGTATCTGTGCTCGGCAGCCACCATTGTGCGGCTGAGGTAGTAGATTGACTGTTCATGGCTGCCTTTATTCTTTTGAGCTAATAGGGCAGAATGGTCCATAGCACGGACATATAGTAAGAAGGGCTTCCCCATTATTGGAGCTACCAATACTTGAGGGCTTGTAAGATACGCCTTGATGTCGTCGAATACGCGTTGACATTGTTCAGTCCAGACGAAAGATACGCCTTTCTTCATGAACTGGGTGAACGGTTGACACCTTCCAGAGAGATTTGAAATGAATCATCTGATATAGGCTAGCCTTCTTTGTAGTCTGCGTAGCTCTTTGAGGTTTCTTCGAGGATGTATGTCGAGGATAACCTTCACTTTCTCTGGGTCCAGATGTATACCCTTTGAAGTGATGACGAAACCAAGGAACTTTCCGCTGGAGACTCCCAGAAAAGACTTGGTTGGATTCATCTTGAGTTGGTGTACACGCATTAGTTCGAACACCGTTCTCAAGTCTTGGAGGTGGTTGCCCTTGAGACGACTTTTGACTGCGATATCATCTACGTAGCACTCCACAGTTTTGCATAAATGATCCCAAAAAATTATGTTCATGGCTCGCTGGTATGTCGCCCCTGCATTCTTCAATCCGAAGGACATTACTGTATAGCGGAATGTCCCCAACGGTGTTCGAAACGATGTATGCTTTTCGTCATCGAAGAACATCTTGCTTTGGTTGTAGCCTGAGGACCCATCTATAAAGGACATCCGCTCAAAGCCGCAAGTATTATCGATTATTACGTCAGTGATCGGTAGAGGGAACTGGTCTTTCGGACATGCAGAGTTCAAATCACGGTAGTCTTTACAGACTCAAACTCTACCGTTCTTTTTCATGACTAAGATGATATTAGCAACCCAGTCTGGGTGTTGTTCCTCGCGAATGAATCCGCTAGCAATGAGCTTCTTGACTTCATTCTCGATAGCTTTTACGATGTCTGGTGTCACCCCCAGTTTCCAGAAATAGGGGTATTTTTGTCATTTTTTATTTTTAAATTATTTTGGATTTATTTATTTATTTATTGTAATATTTTGCGGTTATTTGAGTCGGGTTCGAATTTCAACTCATTCCGACTTGTATCGGGGACCCGGGGTAGTTTTGACTCTAGCGGGCCCACACACTAGTTAGGCATGGCCCACATAATATTAATTTTAGTCCACATGATATTAATTTTAGTTAGTGACTAGACTAATTATTTTGGTTAGTATTAATATGGATTAGTGTTTTAGGATTGACCAAACTACCCCCGACTTAACCCCTTACCAATGTATTAGTAAATAGACTAGAAAAGGGGCTTTTGGACTTTTCCTAATAGGACAAAACCACCTTTATGGCCAGCCACAATAAGGATAGGGTTGAGCCTCCCATTTGTCATTATCCATCTATTTTTCTCTCTCTTGTTCTTCCCCAAATTACTAGAGAGCAATTCCTAGCAATTTCTCCACCAAATCATTCT
Source organism: Iris pallida (assembly GCA_029216955.1). Lineage (NCBI taxonomy): Eukaryota > Viridiplantae > Streptophyta > Magnoliopsida > Asparagales > Iridaceae > Iris > Iris pallida. Next base: position 74,870,933 of record JANAVB010034417.1, read on the forward strand.
ATTTCACCACCAAATCTTCTTCTTTCCTTCTCCATTCTATCCGAGGAGGAAGCTACCAAAGTTTGGGAGGATTCGGAGCTCGTTCGTGTCCTTTTGGAATCTCTACGTGTCGGTGTCGCTCCGGGAAGGCTTTTCTTCGATTCGATCTACCGGGAGGTATAAATTCCTTCTCCTTTTTATTTCCTCATACATATAGGTCTATTTTGAACCCATAGGAATGAGTCCATAGTTGTATCTCTATTTGTGTCCATTTCGTGTCCATTTGGAGGTCATAGGAGTGTCCTTTGTGTTGTGGCTGTGTCCATATGGGAAAATCCCAAATTTGGACACACTATGTGTTGTTGTTATGTATGAATGAATTATTACATGTTTAATCTCATATTTTTGTATTGGAGATGTGTTCTATAGTGTCTCATATATACATATTAGTGTAGAGAGTGAGTTCTTGATATATTATGTTATATACTTGTGTTCTTTTGTCTCAAACTACCTAAATCCGTCATAATTTTTAATCACGTTTTTAATTTCAGCCCTAATTTAGAAATGTCATAACTTCTAGCTCAAAGCTCGGTTTAATCTTCCGTTTTTTTTAAAAGAAGCGTATTGAAGTTATCTTTCCAAAAACATGTATTAATAGGCCTAATTCTTTCTGTAACTTTTTGGAAAATTATTTGAGTGTCAGCTGTACGAAAGACAAACGCGTTCTCGGTGTTTTCGCGATTTCGGGAGTTTCCGAAAACGAAAACGCGATCTGTTTAAAGTTTCGGAAAGCTAACACATAGATCTATAACATACTTTAATCCTAAATTTTAATTCGTGCTGAGATGGTATAGTATTGATTATTAGTAGGAGTTACTATTCGGCATATGCATTTTGTGCACCCTTGTGTGTAATATAATGTTCTATTTGATTTTAACCCATATTAATATATATACATTATGTAATTAAATAGAGAATATAAGCATGAGTAAATGGTTAAATAAATGATGTATGAGGTGTAAGTATCCTATCTAATGTAAGCATGCATAAGTATGGCTTGTAATGAATATGTAGGCTCCATAGTATGTAATATATGGTGCATATAGTGGTGCAAGAGAATAATGAATGATGAATGAATGCAAGCATGAATGTAATGTAATAATAGATATAATGTATGCAATATACAAGTTAATAAGATGTAATGTTCTATGTTAACACAAATTCTATATTACCTTATGTACCCCCTTACACTATGTTGACACTATCACACTTGACACATTGTTCACTTACACTTTGACACTATTTGATATGTATACACTATGTATGTCCATTTAACCCTCACTTGCCCCTTTGCCATGTTCACATACACACACATAGCCTCTTAAATAAGTATTTATGAATATAGTTAACTTAGCTATGTATGTATATTATATATATGTTAGCATATTGTGTTGTAATATATAAGTTTATATAACCATTTGAAATGCCATGATTATAGACCTAATGTTGAATACCAATATATGCATGTGTATATATGTGTAGACATATATAGCTTAAAGTAATAGATTACCTAGTGTATATCCAATGTGAATTCTTGCCTATTTGAGTATTGAATAATTGCATGCTATATAGAGTTGGATGTATGTTGGCTTGTATAGCCTTGTATTGATGTGTGCTTGCTAGGATAGTCTTGGTTAGGCCTAGTAAGACTTACTGGGTTAGGACATGACCTAGTTTGACCTAATTTGACTAGTGCAGTTGACCAGAGTTGACCAAGGGTTAACTTTAGCCTAGTTTGATCTAGATTCATGTAGAATGCATTATAGTACTTTATATTACCCTTCTGGACATGTTGTGACTTGTGCTGTTCTAATTAGGAGCCAGACACCTTGTAACCTGTGTTGCTTTAAATAGGACTCTGTGGCTTCAGTTGGACCCCCTATACTTATCAGCTGTTCAGGTTATCGAGGCGAGTACATTCTCTGATCATTTCATATCCTGCTTAGAATTATTTTTTACAATAGATTATTTTACTTGTACTGTCACGTTGGTCACACGGATTGGTACTATATGGATTCCTTCTTGAGATGTTATCCTTAGGGAGCATCGGGTACTACATGTTCTGTGCGTTTCACTTACATGGCGTATCATATGCTTCATTGGTTCTTTGATCACTTACGATATATACTCTTATGATCGTAGAGTCTTCCTAGAATCCTTATCCTATTTATGGGACTACTATGTATCACCTTCGGGGTCTATCACCTTCGGTGTCTATCACCTTCGGGGTCTGCCACCCTTCGGGGGCTGTTACATAGCATCATATAACATAACCTGGCTGGATCCTTGTGTATTGATTGGGGGTACGGGGGAGTAAAAATGGACATGTGAATAATACCCAAGTAGTATCTTATCAGAATCTCTTCCATAGTGTCTTATCAGAATCTCCTATGCCATTTACATGTCTATATTGTACTCTGACTCACTAGCCACATGTTAGTTCTTTATTTATAGTAGATATTTCTATTACAGCTTTCTCTCTCTGTTTACATACTGTACTTCTTTCAGTACTTGTATCTTACTTTACTGTATGAATATATTTTCTAACCTGCTATGAACTGTTGAGATGTATTGTGCTCGCTCCAGTCCTGACTGGACCTGTTGATAAATTTTATAGATGGCCTGGGATTGTCTGCTAGCCTAAAGGAGACACAGTAGAGGTCGTTTAGATAGTTATTTCATTTTGTCTGGAGTTGTATTTACTTTGTGGATTACTGTATTTGGGTTTTGAGACGTATTCTGAGTTTGTATCTTAGACACTTAGACTCCTATCTGTTGTAGCTCTTTTCGATTTCATGTTTTATCTATCTTCCTTTATGCTCTACCTTAGATGTGATTGAGTTTATATTCTGCTATGTCACCCCCATTTGGGGAGTATAAACTGTTTAGTCTTATACTGTTAGATGCATTGAGACCTAGGACATTATTCTACCGCCGACACTGCGGCGTAGGCTGGGCGTCGTTGCGTTCTTGTGCCCTAACTCTAGGGTTTGGGTCGTAACATATTTTTAGTGGTGGCCCATGCAGGTCGAGACTAAAGTGTAGTGGTATTCGAACTAGAGTACCACTACAGCCTGCAGCAGGATTATGATATATTTTGAAGCTACTCAATCACAGTTAGGGACCCTTAAGAGATTCCTGGGACGACCCTGGAGAATCTTATTTAACTTCGATTTGAAAACTCTTCTTCCCTTGATTTAATTATCTTTACTTTCTATCGTTAAATTTGATTTTTATGGATTATTGTTGAATTTGAGTTGTATTTATTAATTCTGATGGATGATTGTCGAATTTTGAATTTTGATGATAGCTGATGCATTCGAGTTTGTATTTTGATGGATTTTGTTCATTTTTGAATTTTGATGGATTTTGTTCATTTTTGAATTTTGATATTCGTTAATAAATTTGATTTGATTTTTGAGTATTCATTATTGATTAATTTAATTTTTGGCAAGATAAAATTATATGGGCTGGGTCATCTATGTTATGGAATCTAGTCTTTTATAGTCACATCAGCCAGCATGGTGAGGACATATAGTCTGACTCTGGATATATTTCTCGGGTGTGGAAATTTAAGGTTTTTGCAGCCAAGCTAGCGGCACCGCAAAAATGTTAAATACCATGATTCTAGAGATATGTGCATAAGTCAAGGGCTCTGTGATTATCGTAGCCTTGCTTACTAGTATGACGAGGATTTAGAGTACCATGATTTTGGTTAGATGCATATGATTATCAGATTGCACCTTAAATATTTTTGAACATATTTTCTCTATTTTTGTCCAGTCATTCAAAAAAAAAGAATTATTATTTGTTTGTTTGTCTAGTTTTCTATTATTTAACTCAGGAGTAAGTTTAGTCGGTTTTATAAACCTTGTGTATGAGTTTTTCATAATACAATGAATCGATGATTTTGCTAGACTTTATCTTGAATTTGATATTTTAACTCTGGATTTCAAAACGGTTCCTTCCTTAAACAGATAAGCAGGACAGATTTTATCGTTATTTCCTTCTTGCTATTATTCATGTATTAAATAATAATGATAATAAAACTGTCTTGATTTTGTCAATCACCTACTCTGCAATTTTGGTAGGAATTTAAATATTAGTCTTAACGTAGAATTAATTTTTAAATTGGGACATGAGAATGCATATGAATATATATAGCAGACACTTTGCCTAACACGTTTTCACGCTACACCTAATTTTTCCACCTATTTAAATACATATTAATAGGTTATTGATGTTTAAATTTTCAAAACTCCAATATTTCTGGTTCTCTGCTTTTCTAGCTTAACTCGTGTTTTAAATATAAATTTCATGTTATTAGTTATGTTTACATCACTGCACATGTATGTTATACTTAGAGTTTCAATTCAAAAATTTTGTTGAGTTTTGTGTTTAATTTGTCAAATCTAAGACTGTGTGCATATTAACCCTTGACACGAGATTTCGAATGTTAGTTCAAATTGCTGTTCCATTTTTATGAAATATTTAGAGCTGTGTATGTTGTTGTAAGTAGGAATATAAATTTAGGTTTCATATTCTTACATGTTAGTTTGTGATAAACATTGAGTTGGTTTTTAATGTTCAAACTTCTCCAAAATCTTGAAAACTAGTTACATGTTAACATTTTTACATTGATTCAAATGTTTAGTTCAATTTCAGATTTAACATGTAATATTGAACTGTATGCGTAGATAAATGTATTGATAGTATGTTAGGGTTTCATTTCTATCATGCTAGGATGTATTGGGAGCATTGAAATTAGTTGTGATGTTTCAAACTCCAAAATTTTGAAATTGTATTATGTTAATATTACACTGGTTAAATGTTAGCTTATTTTCAGATATTTTTATGTAAATGTTGAACTAAAACCTGGTTTAACCTTTCAATACTAAGCTATAACCCTGTACAAGGACATACACACACCCTAACTTAGTATACCCTATCATGTAAACCTAACCCTTCCTCTCTATGTTATGTTTCATATAGATATATATAGAGTTTGTACGTACATGTTATAATAAATATAAATACATAACTAAGTCTCTATTATATATATATATAAAATATATATATATATATATATATATATATATATATATATATATATATATATATATATATATATATATATATATATATATATAAAATATATATATATATATATATATATATATATATATATATATATATATATATATATATATATATGGTTAGCCATGCATGTTATGATTAAATAGGTTGCGTATTGTAGATTGTTTAACCAATATGCCATGATTAGTGTAACTTAATAGCTGTTGTTTTGGAACCCAATTTCTCATATACAACTTCATATGTATTCACGTACACACACGCCTACTATCTAACCATGTGAACTTGTTCACATACACCCATACACACACAAACCACATAATATTACATGATGCTAGTTTTCCTCTCTAACGCTATATATATATATATATATATATATATATATATATATATATATATTGTGATTGGATTTCAATGTAAGTGATTTGCAATTCCTTAGTTTTTGAATTTGATTTTTTTTCTGTACCCCTTTTAGATGATTGGTAGTTACCTTTCTTAATTTTCTGATAAGTACCAGTTTTCACATAAGATGGTAGACTGTCTTACAGTTTTGATGATTGTTATTTATGTATCTTTTCCAGTTTAGCACTCTAGATTTCTTGTGTGTTTGATACCCTATGACCGTCTTGGTTTAGCATGACTAGTATACCTAGATGAGACTTTCACTACCACCGTATGCAATGACCTTGTACGTCATCCTTTTGATCACATGATTTGTTTTAATCTAGGACTTTGATTTGTGGGGGTTTGACCTAGAGGGAGTATGGATATTTTAATTTCGTGGATAAAATTTTTCTAAGGTGGGTAGACTTGTAACACCCAATTTTCTAAAATGAGAGTAATTTTGAAATTTTGTAATTTTAATCATTTATTGATTTGACATTTAAATCATGATATAATTTTGGTAATTTTTTTTAAATCGTTTTAAAACTATTTAAAATCTTGACTTGTAATTTTGATGTTTTGCTAGTGAAACCCTAGAGACTGTTTGACCTAGAGCCTAACCATGTGATTAAGATATTTTAATGTCATTTTTGGCCTAATAATATTTTGTATTAGACCTCCTTGAATTATTTTGATATTTATTGCGTTGGTGATTGTTAATTTTGACCTTTGATAGGTGTGATGGTTTTGTGTCCGTATCGGATACGTATCAGTTTTTATTTATAAATGTTTGATGTGCCTCAAGGAGATTTTTTTTATTGCTAATTTTTTTTGAAAAGTATTTGAATGAGATTGTTTTCTGCATGTGTTTCCTGTGATTGCTTTGTTTTAATTTCGAGGACGAAATTTTTTAAGGTGGATAGATTTGTCACCTCCAGTTTCCAGAAATAGGGGTATTTTTGTCATTTTTCATTTTTAAATTATTTTAGAATTATTTATTTATTTATTGTAATATTTTGGGGTTATTTGAGTCGGGTTCGAATTTCAACTCATTCCGACTTGTATCGGGGATCCGGGGTAGTTTTGACTCTAGCGGGCCCACACACTAGTTAGGCATGGCCCACATAATATTAATTTTAGTCCGCATGATATTAATTTTAGTTAGTGACTAGACTAATTATTTTGGTTAGTATTAATATGGATTAGTGTTTTAGGATTGACCAAACTACCCCCGACTTAACCCCTTACCAATGTATTAGTAAATAGACTAGAAAAGGGGCTTTTGGACTTTTTCTAATAGGACAAAACTACCTTTATGGCCAGCCACAATAAGGATAGGGTTGAGCCTCCCATTTGTCATTATCCATCTATTTTTCTCTCTCTTGTTCTTCCCCAAATTCCTAGAGAGCAATTCCTAGCAATTTTTCCACCAAATCATTCCATTTTACCACCAAATCTTCTTCTTTCCTTCTCCATTCTAACCAAGGAGGAAGCTACCCAAGTTTGGGAGGATTTGGAGCTCGTTCGTGTCTTTTTGGAATCTCTACGTGTCGGTGTCGCTCCGGGAAGGCTTTTCTTCGATTCGATCTACCGGGAGGTATAAATCCCTTCTCCTTTTCATTTCCTCATGCATATAGGTCTATTTTGAACCCATAGGAATGACCCCATAGTTGTATCTCCATTTGTGTCCATTTCGTGTCCATTTGGAGGTCATAGGGGTGTCCTTTGTGTTGTGGTTGTGTCCATATGGTAAAATCCCAAATTTGGACACACTATGTGTTGTTGTTATGTATGAATGAATTATTACATGTTTAATCTCATATTTTTGTATTGGAGATGTGTTCTATAGTGTCTCATATATACATATTAGTGTAGAGAGTGAGTTCTTGATATATTATGTTATATACTTGTGTTCTTTTGTCTCAAACAACCTAAATCCGTCATGATTTTTATCCACGTTTTTAATTTCAGCCCTAACTTAGAAATGTCATAACTTCTAGCTCAAAGCTCGGTTTAATCTCCCATTTTTTAAAAGAAGCGTATTGAAGTTAGCTTCCCAAAAACATGTATTAATAGGCGTAATTCTTTCTGTAACTTTCTGGAGAATTATTTGAGTGTTAGCTGTACGAAAGACAAACGCATTCTCGGTATTTTCGCAATTCCGGGAGTTTTTGAAAACGAAAACGCGATCCGTTTAAAGTTTTGGAAAGCTAACACATAGATCTATAACATACTTTAATCCTAAATTTTAATTCGTATTGAGATGGTATAGTATTGATTATTAGTAGGAGTTACTATTCGGCAAATCCTATATTACCTCATGTACCCCCTTACACTATGTTGACACTATCACACTTGACACATTGTTCACTTACACTTTGACACTCTTTGATATGTATACACTATGTATGCCCATTTAACCCTCACTTGCCCCTTTGCCATGTTCACATACACACACATAGCCTCTTAAATAAGTATTTATGAATATAGTTAACTTAGCTATGTATGTATATTATATATATGTTAGCATATTGTGTTGTAATATATAAGTTTATATAACAATTTAAATTACCATGATTATAGACCTAATGTTGATATGCATGTGTATATATGTGTAGACATATATAGCTTAAAGTAATAGATTACCTATTGTATATCCAATGTGAATTCTTGCCTATTTGAGTATTGAATAATTGCATGCTATATAGAGTTGGGTGTATGTTGGCTTGTATAGCCTTGTATTGATGTGTGCTTGCTAGGATAGTCTTGGTTAGGCCTAGTAAGACTTACTGGGTTAGGACATGACCTAGTTTGACCTAATTTGACTAGTACAGTTGACCAGAGTTGACCAAGGGGAATGCATTGTAGTACTTTATATTACCCTTCTGGACATGTTGTGACTTGTGCTGTTCTAATTAGGAGCCAGACACCTTGTAATCTGTGTTGCTTTAAATAGGACTCTGTGGCTTCAGTTGGACCCCCTATACTTATCAGCTGTTCAGGTTATCGAGGCGAGTACATTCTCTGATCATTTCATATCCTGCTTAGAATTATTTTCTGCAGTAGATTACTTTACTTGTACTGTCACGTTGGTCACACGGATTGGTACTATATGGATCCCTTCTTGAGATGTTATCCTTAGGGAGCATCGGGTACTACATGTTCTGTGCGTTTCACTTACATGGCGTATCATATGCTTCATTGGTTCTTTGATCACTTACGACATATACTCTTATGATCGTAGAGTCTTCCTAGAATCCTTATCCCATTTATGGGACTACTATGTATCACCTTCGGGATCTATCACCTTCGGGGTCTATCACCTTCGGGGTCTACCACCCTTCGGGGGCTGTTACATAGCATCATATAACATAACCTGGCTGGATCCTTGTGTATTGATTGGGGGTACGGGGGAGTAGAAATGGACATGTGAATAATACCCAAGTAGTATCTTATCAGAATCTCTTCCATAGTGTCTTATCAGAATCTCCTATGCCATTTACATGTCTATATTGTACTCTGACTCACTAGCCACATGTTAGTTCTTTATTTATAGTAGATATTTCTATTACAGCTTTCTCTCTCTGTTTACATACTGCACTTCTTTCAGTACTTGTATCTTACTTTACTGCATAAATATATTTTCTAACCTGCTATGAACTGTTGAGATGTATTGTGCTCGCTCTAGTCCTGACTGGACCTGTTGATAAATTTTACAGATGGCCTGGGATTGTCTGCTAGCCTAGAGGAGACACAGTAGAGGTCGTTTAGATAGTTATTTCATTTTGTCTGGAGTTGTATTTACTTTGTGGATTACTGTATTTGGGTTTTGAGATGTATTCTGAGTTTGTATCTTAGACACTTAGACTCCTATCTGTTGTATCTCTTTTCCATTTCATGTTTTATCTATCTTCCTTTATGCTCTACCTTAGATGTGATTGAGTTTATATTCTGCTATGTCACCCCCATTCGGGGAGTATAAACTGTTTAGTCTTATACTGTTAGATGCATTGAGACCTAGGACAGCGTTCTACCGTCGACACTGCGGCGTAGGCTGGGCGTCGTTGCATTCTTGTGCCCTAACTCTAGGGTGCGGGTCGTGACATCTGGTCGGAATCATCGTTGTTGCTATTTTACTGGCTTAGCTTTAGACGAAATATTCAAGCGGTGCATGGCGACTTTAGGGTCCAAGCATGGTATGTCTTCATAGCTCGATACGAAGACATCGATGTATTCTCTTATAAGCTGTATAAGAGATTGGCGTTCGTCACCAGATAGACTTTTGCTGATGAAGATTGGTTTGAAGGATGCTTCATCTCCTAGATTGACTTGGATGACTTCGTCTTAGGTAGGTGGTTCCCGTTGTTCGAAGCGCAGCTCCCATCTGGTGTATATCTTTTGAGCCTATTGTTCGAGTTTGATTGATTGGTTATCGTCTATAATTTGGTCGACAGAAACCATGTTAACGGACAAAGTTGCTTTGAACATATCGCCGATGCTGAAGTCTGAGTCCCAGAGTGAGAAATCAGAAGAATGAGAACAAAGATCTGCTTCATCATCTGATCTTTCAGGAGTTGTTGGAGGAGATACATAGCCCAAACCAACACCGCTTCATTGGTAATAGTTCTCGAGTTTGCCGGGGGAAGCAAAGTGTCGTATTGGCAACCGTCGTCCTCGGCCATAATTTAGCCCTTCGTCGCTTTTGATGTTATATCCCATATTCTGGATAATATTCTTGGCCCACCAACTATACCGGAAGAGTTGTATTTTCCCAATAGTAGTCAGCTTCTGTCTCGTGCTTGGGAGAAGTAGAGTCTGGAACGAACTTTCTCTCACCAATTATACGACCGAAGATGATTAGCTCTTCATCTTTCTTTCTGACTGGAACGATGAAGTAGAGGATATCTTCAGGGAAAACTTTTCCCGTAGGTGAGGTATTGTGACCGGCATGCAGAGGTGTGGTCCTATGCCGTTCTCTAAAGTGTATATCGTATCTATGTAGTGGTTTATAGATTGATAGACATCAGAGTAATTCAAAGATAAACCTTTACTAAGGAACTATGCAAGTTCTTCTTCAGGGATAACATCATCCGCTGAAGGTACATTATTATGAGTATTCATAATACTCATTGAGAGGATCATCATCTGGAAGAGGAGCCACAGTCTTGGCCGAGTTCACCATTTAGGATAGTTCTTCAGGTTTGGGAGGACAGACATTAGTAGGTTCCTTCCGGGGTGTCTTGCTGAGAGTGATGGTCAATGGTTTGACCTTGTTAGGGTTCTTCTTTTTTACCCAGATTATGAGAGGCTTCGCAGTACTTTTTGGAGTAGCACGTCCTTTGACTCGGACAATCAGGGGACCATCATTGGAGGATGGAATTGCATCAGCTTTATTGTCAGCTTCATTGCCTTCATACTTGGGGGGGCTGAGATTGGTAAAGTACCGAATCTCCATAGTAAGATTCGATGCCCTTGAAAGGATCGACATCAATAAACTCCGTCTTCACGATCCCGTCACTGTTGACGTACTTGAAGCATTAGTAAAGTGTGAAAGGAACGATCATGTTCTCACGTATCCATGGACGTCCCAACAAGACATTATAGGATACGTTGGCATCGATTACGTAGCAGAAAACCTCCGTTCGAAGACCACCGATCTAGCATTTAAGACGGATCTTGTCCAGTGGATTGCTTCGACCAGCATTGAAAGCCATGATGGTTGTGTTGGTTGCGGATAGCTTCTGCAGAGGGATTCCTAGAATTTGAAGCAAACTTCTAGGAATGATACCGAGGAAGGATCCTTGATCAATGTGCATGCGGACCACCTTGATCGCCCCGATATACCCTATATAGTACATGGGTCTATCATGACGATTATTTTTGAGTCGCATGTCCTCCTGTAAGAAGGCGATGTTGGGCACTACTTCCATAGTACAGTGGCAGTGAGGACAGAAGGCAGGATATTCAACGGAAGCTTTGACTTCAGCGAGGTAAGAGTCGGCATGTTGTAATGCCTCACTTAAGGCCTTTTGCATTTTTTTGGAGAGTCGCAATAGATCGAACAGAGACAACCTGGCAAGTGTATTGGCTAGCGGAGCCAGTATGTCAAAGTTGTAGTGCCGATCCATGCCTTCGGGAGCTGGCGCCTTTAGAGACTTTTCAAACCACGTCTCCTTCTGCTTGGATTTGTCCGTGGTTTAAGGTTTGGAGGGGCCGACTTCTGAGCTTATGAGGGCAGCAGGAGCTTGAGGAGGTATTGCTTCTTCTTGTACGGGATCGTACGTCCGAAGATAAGTCTTCCCCGATCGTGTCTCGCCAGTAAGAACCTCGTAGATGGGAGAGGATACCATATGGCATGATTTGTATTCTTTGCCCCTTCTTGCTTTTGAAGGTGCTACCTCCTACATGACTTCTTGGACAAGGTCCGGGTGGACCCAAATGATCTCACCACGTGAAGTCGTGAGTGGTACCAAGGCTAAGTTGCGAGCTTGTGGTAGGTTGACGACTTCCATTATCGCTTTGGGGATCGGGACCACGCCGTCTGGGACTTCTGTAGAAGGAAAGTCGCCAAACTGAAGAGAGATCATTTTAGCAGATATGACATTGTCTTCACCTTCGAGGTTGATCACTTGGCTGTCGATAAGTTGTTGTATCTTCTTCTTCAGGACGATGTAGTCCTAGGTGGAGTGATGCACGTACTGATGATAGAGACAGTACTTAGGATCATTGAGTTGGCTCGCCTCTGCAGGACGTCATGGTGGAGGCAATGTCCGCTTATTACCCTTCGTCAATATGTGGAGGATGGTAATAACATCATCTTCGTCAAAGAAGAAGGTCTTCTTAGGCTTGTCAGAGGCGCCTTGAGAATTGGAAGCTCTTTTGGATGTGTCGACTTTCAGAACTTCTTTTCCTTTACCCCCACGGACAGGGATAGTTTGAGGATGCTTGCCCTTGTCTTCGGATTTGGGTATTTTCAACCCCAATAGCTTCAAGTTAGGAACATCATTTTTAGCAGCATCAGCGACCCCAATAAAAGCGGGCCATGTATCAGACTTATGTATACCTTGACAAAACTTTACTGTATGAAGGAAGTTATGTCGACAAGTATCCATAAGTTCTGAGTCTGGTATGCCGAAGGGCATCTTCAGTACTAGCCGCCTGAAGCATTCTCTGAAGGAGATGACAGACTCAGTCCTCCTTTGCTTGGTCTCGATGGGGTAGAAATACTAACATGCATGCCACTATCGTAAAACTTGTTGAGGAATAACCTCTCCAAGTCTTTGAATGAATTGATACACCCGTCAGACAGATTGCAGAACCATTCAAAGGCTACCCCCTGCAAGGTGCTAATAAACAGCTTCGACGGCTGCTGAACGGTTGTCAGGCGTTGTTGGCGAAGGACCACCTTCGACATTTGCAAGATTTGGAGGAAGCGCAATGGAATGATACTCCTTTTGTAGTGAAGGAGGGTTGTTGCTGTGAGCCGAACTAGCGTGAGCCAAGACATTTTGTTGAGGTGGAGGAACAGCCCCAGCAGCTTGAACCGCCATGATACTGGTAAGCATATCGGAGATCATGGTGAATGCTGTTTCATGACCCTCTAGCCGTTTGCTGGTCTGGTCGCTAGCTTCTTCAGGTCTTTCTCGGTCCGTCATGTATGTAGATAACATGCGGGGATGAACAGAGGAAACAATACAACTGATGCTGTTACTGTCTGTCTCTGAGTAGGCAAGTCCTTCGTCTTCAGGTAGAGGAGGTAGATACTCGTCATCGGACTCGGAGAGATCATCGTCCTCTAGAAGCTACCCCCAGTGTGGGGGGTCATCTGCTTCAGTCCCTGAGGGAATACTATCCCCAGCTTAGGAATCTTCATCGTCCATATGGAATCTCGTCCTTGATCGAGTGCCCATATAAACTCCTTCGGATGTGACAACTTGTTGGCCATCCGTTGCTAGACTTCGTCTTCTCCTTCTCGGGGAACTGAGAGAGAAGGTTGGGTTTGTGGTCCATCGTCTTTGATTGCGGCTCCCGAAAGGAGGACCCCGTGAAGCCATGTTGGATGAAACACATAGTGGCTTCTCGTCGTCAGAGAAGTGCAGCCGCCGAAACACAAAGATTCTCTGAGGCACACTTGTTGCTTTGGAGCAACAATAGTTGAAAACAATACTGGTACACGGAAGTGCACTATGAATTGTCATGTTCTCCCTCTCTTTACGCTTATGATTTATCATATCGCACAAGTCAGTGGAATGGAGTTTTGTCTTACAACCCATGTTGCATGCATCGCCGAGCTTTGCGTACGGGTTCGTTAGGAGAGTAGGCACATCCAGACTTATTTCGTGTGTAGGGGCAACCCCCACACCTAAGCTTTGTGATATCCTTGAAGACAGCCCCGTACTATACGCGTTGGGGCCTGTCTTTTTGCTGTGGACGTATAGGCCTAGAAGATTAGGCTTGGGCGCATGCTTTCGGACAGCATGTGTAACACCCAGTTTCTAAAATGAGGGTATTTTTGAAATTTTGTATTTATAATCATTATTTATTGCAATTAAATCATATTATGATTTTTTTGTGATTTTAAAAATCAATTTAAAAACCATTTTCATCAATGACTTTTAATTTTGATGTTGTACTAGTGTAACCTTAGAGACTGCATGACTTAGATCCTAATCATGTCATTAGGATAATTTATTTTTACTTTTGAGCATGGGTATTTTAGTCATTTGGCCTTTTTAAATTATTTTATGATTTATTGCATTGGTGATTGTTAATTTTGACTTTTTGCTAGCTGTGACTTTAGAGAATGTCCTAGACTTTGACCTTGACTTTGGTGACTTAGTTAACATGGTATGGGACCCTAATCTAACTTAAGTTGGTCTTGGTTGACTTAAGTTGGCTAAGTTTCATGGAGAGAATAGGAGGATCTTTACATTGGACCAAAGGTTAAGGACTTGAGCTAGTTAGCTAGCTAACTTGGCCCAAGGCCCAATATGAGAAACCCTAACCCTAGCTCTTCATTTTAGGCAGCCACAACAGCCCAAACAAGACCTAAATTCATCCTATATAATGTCTCTACACATCCCTTGCCTCTTTTAGAACATCCCATTGTAGGAAACCCTAATTTCTTCTCCAAATTGTCTAACTCCTCCATTTCTCCACCAAATTGATCCCGACCTCTTGCATTTGGATCTAAATCTGGAGGGGAGATTGAAGGAGGCTTGCTTGCAAGGAGTGGAGCTGTTTTGGACACAATTTGAGGACGAGGGATTCTCTAATTTGGAGCTTTTTATTGAGACTTGCTCTCAATAGGTAAAACCTATCAAAACCCTTCCATTTCCCAATTTTTTTGTATGGTTGCATTCATTTAGGTTAACCCTAGCTGTCCCTCAAGTTTGGGTAGAAATCTTGTCCGTTTGGTGTCCGTATCGGACACGTATCAATATGTCTATGTGTGTGTTTGACAAAATGTCTCAAAGAAATTTTTATTCATATTTTTGAAAACTAATTAATCAAATTTGTAGCCCTATGCATGTGCTTTGTATTTCGTATGGATTTAGTCGATTTTCGAGTCGTGTCCGTGTCCAAAACGGACACGAACTCGCTGTACGAGCAGCCGTACACATGCCCTGCTGCTCGGGTGTCCTAGCGGACACGACACAGTACCCCAACACCTAAATATTGGTGTGAGGGTGCGGGCAATCACTAACACTGTGCACATAAAATTTGAGGCAATATCATTGAGTAGTTTAGGAGATATTCGATCTGCACGTGTCGCACACACACGCACACGCGCGCGCACAAGTGCCTCTGATACGCACTTCGTGCGCGGACACTTGGACTCGTGTCAGGCTACCCTAACCCTAGCCCTAGACTTAGACTAACTGTGGACACGTGTATGACACTTGTGGGTTCGTGTGTCGTGTCCTAAAAGGTTCGACACACGTGCCCGAGACAGTGCACTGCATTGCCTTTGTCACCAGTTCGACTAGGTTTTGTGACACGATTTGGATACAATACCTGACAATACCTGACACTTGTGGACACACACATGACCCCAGGTTCGACATAAAATACCCCCCTGACACGAAGGTTTGATTTGGTTTTGGTTGAAAACTTGGGTTCAAAAATATATTTTTTTTACTGATACCTGTTGTTTGTATTTCGAAAATGAGAATGTGTTAAATTCGAATTTGGGATTTCAAAATAAGAATATGTTTTTTTTTTACTGATACCTGTTGTTTGTATTTCGAAAATGAGAATGTGTTAAATTCAAATTCGAATTTGGTATTACCCATATATACATATACATTTACATGGGTTGAGTTTTGATAAGTTTCCAACTTAGGTTTTCATGTATGGTTAGGTTGAGTTCAGTTTTGGTTCCGAAATTTGATTCCAGGTTTCATGTTCAGTTTTGGTTCAGTGAGGATTTACCTGTATATATGTCCGTAGTGATCAGTATATATATATATATATATATATATATATATATATATATATATATATATATATAATATAAAAAAATATATATATATATATATATATTATATAAAAAAATATATATATATATATAATATATATATATATATATATATATATATATATATATATATATATATATATATATATATATACCAAGGTGTTGTATCAAATTGTATATGTTGAATTGGTATCTATGTAGTTATATCTATGCAATATATGTTAGATGTTATAAGTGATAGGTTTTGGGAGAGAGGGGTTGCTATTTCAGTCATTAGGATAGGGGGTAACTCAGTCCCAGGACTGAATGCTAGGGTAGAAGTTTTGGGTTCACTGGAATGAACTACGAGAGAGGGTTAGGATTTATAAAATATGGGTAAGTTAGTAATAGAGGAGAGGCATACATGAGATTTAGAGAGAGTTATATGAGAAAAGGGGATGAAGGTTTGAGTAGCAGCAGGTAGTATGCTGCCTTGCCTTGGCATGGCCTGGCGTGGCAGGACATGTTGCAGCCAGGCAACAACCAGCAGATAGGGCCGATCTAGGCACTGCACTGCATTGAGCTAGTGTCCATGTGATACTAGTTTAAGTCAAAAACCACCTTAGATCCCTATATATTGTTCAGTTTAGGAAACATATGCAGTAGATAGCTAACTGAATGTGAAAAAGGACTTAGTAGCTGGATTTTGAGTGAAGGGAGTATCTGTATGAGTATAAGTGGATATATGGGAGGTGTGTAGAGGAAGAAGAAGCAGAGCAATAGCAGCATAGGTATTAGACATAAGAATAGCAAGGGTATAGGGTGGTGAGTATCAGTTGTGGTAGGCGTGAGTGTTAAGATTTATGTTTAGGCATTAGGGAATAGACAAGGATGCATAGAAGAGATTTGTATCGGTGAAGATGGTAGTGTTTGTATGCAAGGTAAGAGAGGGGTTTGGTCTAATACTAAGATATGGTATCAGTAAAGAGGAAGTGTAATATAGAGTTTAGAGGAGTAGTAGGTGTGCCTAGTTTAGGAAATGTGAACTGCAAGAGTGTAGGCTTGAGTGTTTAGTTAGACACATGTGTGTGTGTTGTTGGGTTAGAAAGGAAATCATCTAACTGATAGGAACCCATAAAACAATTTCTATATTGGAAGGATATTAGTATATCTATATGGGACTGGTTGAATGTTGTGTAGTGTGTGTCTATATATGTAGTACATAGAGGCTTGATTATTTTCTAAAAGTAATCATATAGACTAAAGGTGAGGGTAAGATTTGATACCCACATATGTATCAATATTAGATACCTAGATACCTTGGTAAGGTAAGGTATAGTCCTAAAAACCTAGGTGTGACCTAGATTGACTTAGATAGAGACCCAATTGACTTGTTGACTATAGTTTGACCAATCCATAGATGTTAGTTGACCAGTTTGACCTCATTGACTAGAATATTGACTTGGTTTTACTCAGAGTTGACCAAGTTTGACTTTGACCTAGATTGACCTAGAGATCATGTAGTTTGCATCATAAACTTCATTTACCTTATTTTAAAACAAATTATAACCTGTATTGCTCTATTTAGGATATTGTGACTCCGGTACAGACATCTGATATTACACTACTCTCTTCATGGTATCAGACGAGTACATTTTCTGATAGTTCTCTCATTTACTTGTCAATTACTGTACTTCAGTTCTAGTTAATTATATGTAATTCTCTGTTACAATACGTACGAATATTTCTGGATTTATGTATGTGACACACATACCATATTGTTTGGCCTCTATTACTGGAATCATTCTGGAATCATTGCTGGTATTATCATGTTTGGCTGGACTCATCTCGATTCTCGTGTCGTATTCTGGATTCACTTGTATTGCGGGACGAAAAAATATTGAGTAAGACATGTAGACATACCCCGATTCTGGAATCACTCTCATGCAGGAATCGAACTGGAATGATAGCCATCTCACACCTGGCCAGGTGTGTGATGTGCCGGATTACCTATAGTCGTTTACATGTCGATCTCGGTATTTTAAAACACACTGTTAGAGTATAGGCTGGACTCACCCTGGAATCGTTGATCACTATGACTGCAATCGTCTCGTACTGGATTTATCTTGTATTAGATTCATCTTGTACTAGACTTATATTGAAGTTACACTGGTCTACATTTACTGTCTGGACTTATACCATGTTACTCTAGTTCAGCTAGATTCTATTTTACAGTCTTTATTGCCATGATTCTTCTCTTGTTTTAGTTATCTTACTTTCCTTGTACTTTATCTGTCTTTCTATACCATCACCTGAATATAAACTGCCATGTTCATCAATACAACTGTCTATAACTGCTTTATAGTTCTCTGTCATTTATTTGGATTTTCTAGATGAGATTGTGCTCGTTCCTGTCCTGACTAGACCTGTTGAAATTTTACAGATGATTGCCCTGAGGATACTTGCCCTACTTACTATGGACCAGAAGATGGTTTAGTTACCTTTGGTCTCGACACTCAGAGTGATCGGGAGACTAGCTAGTATACTTGGTTTAGTTTTCATGTTTTAGAACTTGAGTTGTAAATAAGTTAAGATATATTTTGTTTTGAGATTGTTTTTGAGATTATATTATTTTAGTAGTTGGTTTTATTATTGTATTTAGTCTTAGTTATCAGCTTCTGTGTTATCATATCGTGCTTAGACTGTGATTGCGATTCTATTATATCTATACTTGTCCTTCGTCGGAATTTGAGATTTGACAAGTACATTATATAATTGCGTGAGTTGTTGGTTAGATAGTAACCGAGAACAGCATTCTATCGTCGACACTGCGGCATATGCCGGACGCTATTACGTACTCGTACCCTCACAGTAGGTGTGGGACGTGACACATTTTTAGTGGTGGCCCATACAGGTCGAGAGTCGCTTTAGTACGATATCGTGGTAGTACGGCGACTTAGTTGTACTGCTGCGAGCCTACGATATGATCGAACGATAGGCTTCAACGGAGAGGTACTCAATCACAGTTAAGAAAAAAATTTGCTTCAATTCATGCCATCTATACATCTTGCTGATTTGTCTTCCTTGAAATTAACCGTCCTTCCTAGATTTATCGCTTCTATCCCAGTATTGATTCCTTGTTTGTTCTGTCTCCAGGATGGTCGAGACTAGATCTCATCGCTCCGGATCGAGGGACACTGCTGAGTGGTCTGCCACATCTCATCCTGTGCAGCTGGTCCCCGATACCGCGATACCAGTTAAGCCAACTGGGGTAGGTGTTTCAACTGCCTTTGGAGGAGCCCCACCACCAGTGCACATGCACAGCCCGGTAATTCCAGAGATGCTCCAGCAGCAGCCGCCGCCTCTAGGGTTCGTTGATGCAGTCCAGCTGTTCACTTTCTTCCAGCAATTCATGAAGGCCTAGTAGGCCCAGCAGCAGCGTCAGACGGCAGAGTTCAGTCGAGACATCGATCTGGCCCTGACGGTAGTTGAGAGGGCAGCAGCTCAGCCTTCGGTAATTCAGCAGCCGCATCAGCCGAAGGAGAAGGGCATCCAAGATTTCCAGAAGATGCACCCGAGGGACTTCATGGGTACAAAGGGCATTCTGTACACTGATGAGTGGATAGAGCATATGGAGGAGATTTTCAGACTGGTAGAGATTCCAGCAAGGCTAAAAATCAAGACGGCAGCCAGTATGATACAGGATTTGGCCCGCACATGGTACCATACCGACCCGAGGGTTGGTACACCAGGACAGACTTGGGCAGCATTCAAGAAGCTGTTCAAGGAGAAGTTTGTCCCAGACGCAGTCCTTGGTGCCTTCGAGACTCAGTTCGAGGCCTTAGTACAGGGCAGTTAGTCTGTAGAGGAGTATGCTGGAGAGTTCTGCCATTTGGACAGGTTTGTCGAGGGATTATCTGAGGCGATGAAGGCCAGAAGGTTCAAAAAGGGACTGGACAAGGAGGTGAAGTCCTATACCAAGAGTGCCCGCGATACCACTTTTGAGAAGATCTTGGTGGGTGCCTTAGCAGCAGAGGATAATCTTGAGCTAAGGCTCAAGAAGGGACGGGACGCTCACGGTACCAGCAACAGCGAAGGCCAGGCCAAGAGGCATCATGTGCAGATTCATCACACGCAAGCACCAGTGGGAGTTCAGCAGGTGCAGTATCAGTACCGGGGTCAGGACCCGAAGGCGATCAGTTGTTCCTACTACAGAAAGCCGGGACACATCTGGGAGCAGTGCAGGAAGAGGCTGAAGGTTTGCTATTTCTGTGGGTCTGGTGCCCACCAGAAGATATATTGTCTCATTGCACCTCCTTTTGAGGGTGCTAGGCCACCTGTAGCTCAGCACCAGAGGGGTGGAGCTTTTGCGGTGGCGGTCGAGGAGACCGACGCTGCAGGTGATGGGTTAGCAGGTTTTTCCTTCTTGTTCTTCCTCCCCACTTTTATGTGTGATTTCTATTAGTACCTGCCAAGATATTGCTTGTGATTTGCTAGAAAGTGTAGCTACCCTGTTCGAGACTGTAGAATTTTGACCAGTACAATTATGTTGCAAGATTATCTCTTGACCCTGATTTGATTTACGGGTTTTACCTAGTAGGGGTGCAATCATCTTAATTTTGAGGACAAAATTTTTCTAAGGTGGGTAGACTTGTAACACCCAGTTTCTGAAATGAGGGTATTTTTGAAATTGTGTATTTATAATCATTATTTATTACATTTAAATCATATTATGATTTTTTGTGATTTTAAAAATCAATTTAAAAACCATTTTGATCAATGACTTGTGATTTTGATGTTTTACTAGTGTAACCCTAGAGACTGCATGACCGAGAGCCTACCCATGTCATTAGGATGATTTATTTTTACTTTTGAGTATGAGGGTATTTTGGTCATTTGGCCTCTTTAAATTATTTTATGATTTATTGCTTTGGTGATTGTTAATTTTGACTTTTTGCTAGCTGTGACTTAAGAGACAGTCCTAGACTTTGACCTTGACTTTGGTGACTTAGTTAACATGGTATGGGACCCTAGTCTTACTTAAGTTGGTCCTGGTTGACTTAAGTTGGCTAAGTCTCATGGAGAGAGTAGGAGGATTTTTAAATTGGACCAAAGGCTAAGGACTTGATCTAGTTAGCTAGCTAACTTGGCCCAAGGCCCAATATGAGAAACCCTAACCCTAGCTCTTTATTTTAGGCAGCCACAACAGCCCAAACAAGACCTAACTTCGACCTATATAATGTCTCTACACACCCCTTGCCTCTTTTTGAACATCCCTTTGTAGGAAACCCTAATTTCTTCCCCAAATTTCCTAACTCCTCCATTTCTCCACCAAATTGATCCCAACCTCTTGTATTTGGATCTAAATTTGGAGGGGAGATTGAAGAAGGCTTGCTTGCAAGGAGTGGAGCTCTTTTGGACACAATTTGAAGAAGAGGGATTCTTTAATTTGGGGCTTTTCATTGAGACTTGATCTTAATAGGTAAAACCTATCAAATCTCTTCCATTTCCCACTTTTGTTGCATGGTTGCATTCATTTAGGTCAACCCTAGCTGTCCCTCAAGTTTGGGTAAAAATCGTGTCCGTTTGGTGTCCGTATCGGACACGTATCAATATGTTTATGTGTGTGTTTGACAAAATGTCTCAAAAAAAATTTTATTCATATTTTTTGAAAACTAATTAATCAAATTTGTAGCCCTATGCATATGCTTTGGATTTCGTGTGGACTGAGTCAATTTTCGAGTCGTGTCCAAAACGGACACGAATTTGCTGCACAAGCAGCCGCGCACATGTCCTGCTGCTCGGCTGTCCTAGCGTACACGACACGACACCCCCGTCACCTGAAAATTGGTATGAGGGTGCTGGAAATCACTGACATTGTGCATATAAAATTTGAGGCAATATCCTTGAGTAGTTTTGGATATATTCGATCTGCACGGGTCGTACACACACGCACATGTGTGCGCACAAGTGCCTCTGATACGCACTTCGTGTACGGACACGAGGACACTTGGACACGTGTCAGGCTACCCTAACCCTAGCCCTAGACTAGACTAACTGTGGACACGTCGACGACACTTGTGGGTTCGTTTGTCGTGTCTAAAAGGGTTCGACACACGTGCACGAGACGGTGCACTACACTGTCTCTGTCACCAGTTCGACTAGGTTTTGTGAAACGATTTGGACACAATCCCTGACACTTGTGGACACACACATGACCCCAGTTTTGACACGAAATACCCTGACACGAAGGTTTGATTTGGTTTTGGTTGAAAACTTGGGTTCAAAAATATGTTTTTTTACTGATACCTGCTGTTTGCATTTCGAAAATGAGAATGTGTTAAATTCGAATTTGGGATTTCAAAATGAGTCAATACATTTACCTGGGTTTAGTTTTGATAAGTTTCAAGTTGGGTTGTCATGTATGGTTAGGTTTGAGTTCAGTTTTGGTTTTGAAATTTGATTCCAGGTTTCATGTTCAGTTTTGGTTCAGTGAGGATTTACCTATATATATGTCTGTAGTGATCAGTATATATATATATATATATATATATATATATATATATATATATATATATACCAAGGTGTTGTATCAAATTGTATATGTTGAATTGGTATCTGTGTAGTTATATCTATACAATATATGTATACAATATATGTTAGATGTTATAAGTGAGAGGTTTTGGGAGAGAGGGGTTGCTATTTCAATCATTAAGATGGGGGGGTAACTCAGTCCCAGGACTGAATACTAGGGTAGAAGTTTTGGGTTCACTAGAATAAACTACGAGAGAGGGTTAGGATTTATAAGTTCTTATATGTATATGTATATATGGGTAAGTTAGTAATAGAGGAGAGGCATACATGAGATTTAGAGAGAGTTATATGAGAAGAGGGGATGAAGGTTTGAGTAGCAGCAGGCAGTATGCTGCCTTGCCTTGGCATGGCCTGGCCTGGCCTGGCAGAACATGTTGCAGCCAGGCAACAACCAGCAGATAGGCCTATCTAGGTACTGCACTGCAGTGAGCTAGTGTCCATGTGACATTAGTATAAGTCAAAAACCACCTTAGATCCCTATGTATTGTTCTGTTTAGGAAACATATACAGTAGATAGCTAACTGAATGTGAAGAAGGACATGGTAGCTGGATTTTGAGTGAAGGGAGTATCTGTATGAGTATCGGTGGATATATGGGAGGTATGTAGAGGAAGAGGAAGCAGAGCAATAGCAGCATAGGTATTAGACGTAGGAATAGCAAGGGTATAGGGTGGTGAGTATCAGTTGTGGTAGGTGTGAGTATTAAGATTTATGTTTAGGCATTAGAGAATAGACAAGGATGCATAGAAGAGATTTGTATAGGTGAAGATGGTAGTATTTGTATGCAAGGTAAGAGAGGGGTTTAGTCTAATACTAAGATATGGTATCAGTAAAGAGGAAGAGTAATATAGAGTTTAGAGGAGTAGTAGGTGTGCCTAGTATAGGAAATGTGAACTGCAGGAGTGTAGGCTTGAGTGTTTAGTTAGACACATGTGTGTGTGTTGTTGGGTTAGAAAGGAAATTATCTAATTGATAGGAACCCAAAAAACAATTTCTATATCAGAAGGATATTAGTATACGTATATGGGACTGGTTGAATGTTGTGTAGTGTGTGTCTATATATATGTAGTACATAGAGGCTTGATTATTTCCTGAAAGTAATCATATAGACTAAAGGGGAGGGTAAGATTTGGTACCCACATATATATCAATATTAGATACCTAGATACCTTGGTAAGGTAAGGTATAGTCCTAAAAAGCTAGGTTTGACCTAGATTGACTTAGATAGAGACCCAATTGACTTGTTGATTATAGTTTGACCAACCCATAGATGTTAGTTGACCAGTTTAACCTAGTTAACTAGAGTATTGACTTGGTTTGACCTAGAGTTGACCAAGTTTGACTTTGACCTAGATTGACCTAGAGATCATGTAGTTTGCATCATAAACTTTATTTACCTTATTTTAAAACACATTATAACCTGTACTGCTCTATTTAGGACATTGTGACTCTGGTACAGACATCTGATATTATACTACTCTCTTCAGGATATCAGGCGAGTACACTCTCTGATAGTTCTCTCATTTACTTGTCAATTACTGTACTTTAGTTCTAGTTACTTATTTATGATTCTCTGCTACAAAATGTATGGATATTTCTGGATTCATGTATGCGACACACATACCATATTATCTGGCCTCTATTAATAGAATTATTCTGGAATCATTGCTGGTATCATCATGTTTGGCTGGACTCTTCTTGATTTTCGTGTCGTATTCTGGATTCACTTGTATTACGGTGTAGAAAAATGTTGAGTAAGACATGTAGACATACCCCCAATTCTGGAATCATCCTCATGCTAGAATCAAACTGGAATGGTAGCCATCTCACACCCGGCCAGGTGTACGATGTACCGGATTACCTATAGCCGTTTACATGTCGACCTCGGTGTTTTAAAACACACTGTTAGAGTATAGGCTGGACTCACCCTGGAATCATTGATCACTATGACTGGAATCGTCTCATACTGGATTCAACTTGTATTAGATTTTTCTTGTACTGGACTTACATTGGAGTTACACTGGTCTACATTTACTGTCTGGACTTATACCATATTACTCTAGTTCTATTAGATTCTATTTTACAGTCTTGATTGCCATGATTCTTCTCTTATTTTAGTTACTTTACTTTCCTTGTACTTTATCTGTCTCTCTATACCATCACCTGAATATAAACTGCCATGTTCATCAATACAACTATCTATAACTGTTTTATAGTTCTCTGTCATTTACTTTGGTTTTCTAGATGAGATTATTCTCGTTCCTGTCCTGACTGAACCTGTTGAAATTTTACAGATGATTGCCCTAAAAATACTTGCCCTACTTACTATGGACCAAGAGATGGTTTAGCTACCTTTGGTCTTGACACTCAGAGTGATCGGGAGACTAGCTAGTAGACTTTGTTTAGTTTTCATGCTTTAGAACTTGAATTATAAATAAGTTGAGATATGTCTTGTTTTGAGATTGTTTTCGAGATTATATTATTTTAGTAGTTGGTTTTATTATTATATTTAGTCTTAGTTATAAGCTTCTGTGTTATCATATCGTACTTAGACTGTGATTGAGATTATATTATATCCATACTTGTCCTCCGTTCGGAGTTAAGATTTGACAAGTACATTATATAATTGCGTGAGTTGTTGGTTAGATAGTAACCTAGAACAGCCTCCTACCGTCGATACCGCGGCGTAGGCTGGGAGCTGTTACGTACTCGTACCCTCACAGTGGATGCGGGTCGTGACAGCATGTTTGAGTCTCCTTGATGTAGGTGCATAGTATGGATCCAGAGAGTCTGGGCGCATAGCCTTGGGCGCATGACTCTGAATGCCCAGCCTGCTGATGACAGAAGTGTTCTGGTTGGGTCTATGCGCCCAAGCACTCCATTGGGTGCATGGCTTTGGGCGCATGCTTGGTGGAGCAGCACTATTTTCTTCCAGTTTTGCCTCCTTCGTTCGTGACCTCGCCGGGTTTGGCCAGAGTGCCACACACCCCGATTCTTGGCATCGTCGTGTTTTTTTCTACTAAGTCTTGAGTGTTGAACACTCTATTGTTGCTAGTGGAGGGAAAAGTCACTGGGCTAGTAGAGCCCGAAACGGTGTGAGCCTTCTCCATTTGGGGGACTTCTGTGGCAGAGTCAAGCGCCCATGTGACAGAGTCCTCCAGCTGTATATCCGCTATGACACTAGCAGGATATACGCAGCGAGCCTTCGGAAGCCAAGTCTTGCGAGACTTGTTTGGCTTTGCTGATTTTGAGGGAGTAGACCTATCCCTCGAGAGTATCTCTTTGAACGCCTGCTGATCGAATTTTACGATCAGCATCTTCTGAGTACTCCCCACTTTGTCGGTATCGGATTGCGTCGCCACTTCTCGTCAGAGGAAAAGGTAGTCCCCAGTAGAGTCTCCATTTTTTTGGACAAACAAAAAATAAAAAAATGATGTCTTTTCTTTTATTGGCGCAAGGCACCACAAATTGAGTACGCCTGAGAGATCATGCGCTGAGGATCCCCGAGTACAAAAAAGAATTCTGGGGAATAGGACGATGGAGATCGAGCGGCAGTTGCTTCTTTCCTCCGTTGACACTCCGATTACAAAAGTGGAAGAAAACCTAAGAAAATTGCTAACTCTCGGCTCACTAGCAAGAAGTGCAGCAATTTGGCTCTTAAAAATGCTCTCCGTTCTGTGTCTTGAAGAGGGATGAGGCCCCCCTTTATAATCGTTCTTGGGCTGGAACGAATGTTATGCGCCCACATAGGGAAACATGGTGGTTCCTATTTGGGCACATAGTCCTTCTTTGGGCGCATAGGATGTAGGCGCATACAGGCTGCAAGATCGTGGGTTGGTCGTGGCGTTGGCGTGGCTGCATGCCTCGATGCACGACTGCTCGTGGAGACTGACGTGGCTGTGCGCTTCGGTACACGTTTTGATCATGGCTTTGACTGAGTCAAGCTTGGACGCATAGCCATGTCTCAGGCATAGACACCAAGGTTGGCAATAATTAGTTAGTCAAACCTTGGGTGCGAGTACTTTTAATTTTGATGTTTAAGGAATACGTTCAAGGATGATTATTGATATAAATGGAAGAGGAGTCATTTTGCCATCATAAATTAAGAAAGACACTAATAAATAAAGGATTGAAGAAAAATAACATTTTATGATAAAAGATTGTGTTAGGAAGATATGATCAAAGGAGAGTAGGCACCTCGATTGACAAATTGATTCTTCATTGTTGAGAAATTTTTGAGATGATAAATTCGGGGTTTAATATTATTAGATTTCAAGGTCACTTCAAGGTGATTTGTAAATTCTGATACTATGAGGATAAAATTTCTTTTTATGATAGTTACGAATATGAATTGATGAAATAAATCGAAGATGTATTGGAATTCAATTTCAAAAGAGATTATGGAAGATGAATTTAGTAGAAAAAAATTAGAAGGAGAGGATTAGATATTTATTGAATTGAAATTTTATCATGAGATAATGGATTCAATTATTATTTTTCGAATTTAAATTCTGCGGGTTTTTCTTTTGAGTAGATCTCAAATATAGAAAAAGGAAACATGTACAAGGAAATTTTTATGGAATATGAATTCAAAGGGTAATAGATGAAGAATGGAGTATCGAAAGACATTGATGATTTTTGATAAATCACAAACTTAAAAGATCGTGGGTTTCGAAGGATGGAAATATTTATAGGTCGAGGAAGTTATTACCTATTTTTAGATTACACATAATATGATATTTGATGGTGGTACGATTTGGATACTGATGGGTTGTCATATGATCATCTTCTAAGCTAAATACAAATTCCATTTGTCTAGTTATCTAAATAGCCGTCATTCAAATTGCTTGATTTTGGTTTTCGTTTTCGAATCATTGCTTAAATTTTGATCCATAAACTCCTCAACCCTACCAATCCTAACTATTCCTAAATTTCGGGGATAAATTTTTTTTTTTTAAGTTGGGTAGGATGGAAAATCCCTAAATTATTACTATATTTTTATCAATTTTAGTACTGATTTAAAATTTTTGTATTGTTCGTCGCGTAGTCATATTGTACGTTGTGCGCAAACGGCGTATTTCGTAAATTGTTCGTCGAGTGCGAATATGTGTAAGGTACATATTTTGTAAAACATTTTATTTTAGAAGCTTGATTTTTTTTCAATAATAAATATTTTCGATTATTTAAAGTTGTAAAATACGTCATATTGGAATTTCTAACTCTTTAATTTACATTATGAAAGGTTTTATAAATAGTAATTTAGAAAACTATTTTTATGCAAATATTCTTTGCACATGAGGTACATGAATTTGAATTCATATATATAATTTCATTTTCGAAATTATTGATATTAATATTTTATTATTCAAAAAGATATTTACAAATATTTATTATTTTTGAAATTATTATTATTGATATTTTTGGAAATTTTTGTGGCCATTTTAAATCTCAATTTGATTTATGGTTTTAATTTAAAAAGTTTAAAGGTAGAAATTATATTTATATTTGAGTTTAGATGATCTAGAATTAAATTGGAATTTAATTTAAATTTAGATTTGATTTATTTGAATTAAAGTTTATATTATCTATTGGGGATTTAATCAAATCCCAATCTCTAACCAACTGAAAATTCCCACATCCTATAAATAGGCAGGTACTCGTCCATAATTTTTTTGCTACCATCCAAATTGTGCATCGTGTCTGTGCCTCCCAACATCCACTATATTTCCCAGTACGTATACATCATTATTTTTCGTGTTCGACATGCCGGACACAACCCTGTTCCCGTGTTTCGTAGGACACAACCACCGACCCTTCTCTGTCGTGTCAGGACGGCCCCCGACACGATAACGTCCCCCTACCCGTTCCTCTGTCATCCCCATCACAACACCGCCTTCATCCACCTTCTCCGGCCAGCCCTGTCTACAACCACCATCGCCATGTACATTACCGTTATCTCCGTCCCTAACCAAAATCGGCCACAGCATCATCGTCGCTACCTACCCACCATAATAATCGCCTGACCACCGTGTCCCCGACACCACCAAACCACCACCAGCACCACCATGCTCGCCGGTCACCCCAACTCCTCCCGACCAAACACTCATCAATATCTCCACCCCAAACTCAGCACACATCACCACCGGCCGTGGAGCCTAAAACCCCCAAAAGTCTCATCGCCACCACCACCCGATGTAAAGTAGAAGGAGGGAGGCTTTTACCTTGCCGCGGTCGACTCCGTGCAGCTGCACGCCCCCGGCGCCTCCGCCGGCGACCAGATCCCCGCGCCGCCGTCGATCCCTACCGGTGGACCGCCGCTCAGATCAGCCAGCGGCCGCCCGCACAACACCCCGCTCGACTACCCGCCAAGCGCCGCTTCATATCGCACCTCCTTCGCTGTAGACCCTCAGCACCGCCTCCTCCTAGCCGAAAAACCCTCAGAGTCGACCTCCACTCTTCGACTCCTGACAGCCCTGGTCGCCCCGACGAAGCCTCCGCCCCGCAGCGCCCGTAGCTGTCGGTGAAGACCCCCGCGCCGTCTCTCCACTCCCTGCTTCTCGCGCTCGGCCGCCGATGCCAGCCGGGCGAGCGGCGCACTCGCCGCCGATGAACACCTGTGAGAACCCCTCTAAGCCACTTGTTCCCTATCTCACTCTCTCTCTCTGCATCATTTGGAGAATGGTACAATTAGCATTCATTATTATTATTATTATTATTATTATTATTATTATTATTCTTCTTATTATTATTATTACTATCACTGTAATGCTATTATTGTTATTATTATTATATCAATATTATTATTATTAGTTTTATTTGAAACAATTGACTGATTAGTGAGTAGTATTAGCTATTATTAATTCTAGTACACATTATCGCACTTAGTATTAATATTTCTAATTATAATTATTATTGTATTCTTTTTATAAACTATATATATAACTAAGAGTACTTTATATATGTTAGGTATCAACTTATTTATACTAGGTATGCCTTGTTAGAGCTGTAGTATTTTCACCATGTTTTTTCCTTATTATAGCTATTACTTTATTACTACTAATAATTGTTACTATAAATTTTATACTTTCTATATCATAAGGTTTGGACTATATTATTTTATGGTATTTTGTAAAAATAAATTCGACCTAAAAAGATATAGTTTGGCAAGGTTATAATTTTTGGTCTAAATGATGTAGTAATATTTTTCAATATTTATCGAAAAATATATTTTAAGTTTGTGGAATATAGTATTTTACCTAAATTTATATTTTACAACTTAGAGTACTTTTGCCTAAAAACATTTTCCGATTTTAAGTATTTTCCTAAAACAAATTTTGACTAATAAAAATCTAGTTTTAAATTATTATTATTATAAATAATTCCTAAAATTTGTATACGCGTCTGCCTTCACAAATTCTCCTCGATTATCATCATTGATCCCGACTGATTGCATGTTTCTATTTCTCGTAAATTTTGGACCCTTACACAGTGACCCCGACTATTGGACAAAACAGGACTTGTTGGATCATCGCATCACACCAGGCGTCACACCAGGTAAGATACCTTACATTTACTATTTAATTTCTTGCTCAATATTATGCATGTTTTTTCTTTATGTTGTTCTTTTAAAACTATATATAGATGTAAATTATTATACTTTAAGCAATTGGCTTAGAGTTAAGGGACCATCGTATGTTTAGTACATCTCATAAACTGTCACGATGTGCCATGGATTGTGTATGAGTTGTGAATCGCGTATAGATATGGACTTGCGTGCTGACTGATCATTGGTGCGTACAGGCCGTGCGTTAGGATATAACTGCTAATAGATTTATGTAGAAGACTTGGCAGTTATTAAGGATTAAACAGTGTCGTGGAGTCGAAACATGTATAGTATCATTGGGGGGAGGGGACAGCTATTAGCGTAGGGGCTACATTTATTTTTACACACATTTTGGGCCGAGGGTGACTCTTATGAGAACTACCTTCTGCCCAGGGACGATAGTGTCTTGGATGAGAGCTACTTGACGACCACTCTTTATTACTTACTTGCGTGAATCCGTTACAGCCTTTGCGTAGAACGTTGTCCTCACAGT
This sequence comes from Iris pallida, assembly GCA_029216955.1. Lineage (NCBI taxonomy): Eukaryota > Viridiplantae > Streptophyta > Magnoliopsida > Asparagales > Iridaceae > Iris > Iris pallida. The sequence continues at coordinate 74,901,598 of JANAVB010034417.1, forward strand.
GCATATCACAAAGAATGGTTAGGAACCTTTACTCATGCATACCTTTCTATTGAGCTTTATTATTCAGTTTATGACATGATATTATGTGTCTTGTTACGTCCCTCTGAGGACCTGGTTTTTTCCAGGTGTGTGTTCATGTCTTCCGCATGTATCCTAGCCGAGATCGTGGTCTTCTCCATTTATTCGAAGATGACGTGACTTGGTTCCTTCTTGCTACTTCCACTTAGTCCTTTGTATATCATGTATTTTTTTCTATATTTAATTTAGTTGGTAGTAGATTTGTCTCCGCCCAACTATTGTGTACATGATAAACTTAAAGTTGTTTTTATATCATTATTTATCTTCGTAGATGAGATTTAGTGTCTTGGCTTTCTACATTTACAGCTTATGTATACATACGAGCCGTATATTTACTCGTATGTATACAGCTGGCATGATACGTATCTAGTCCCAAGTATTTTGGGACTGGGGCATTACACTCTCGGCACACTGGCAAGAAGTACAGCAATTTGGCTCTTAAAAATGCTCTACGTTCTGTGTCTTGAAGAGGGATAAGGCCCCCCTTTTATAGTCGTTCTTGGGCTGGAATGAATGTTATGCGCCCACATGGGAAAACATGCTGGTTCCTATGTGGGCGCATAGTCTTCTTTGGGTGCATAGGATGTAGGCGCATACAGGCTACGAGATCGTAGGTTGGTCGTGGTGTTGATGTGGCCGCATGCTTCGGTCCACGACAGCTCGTGGAGACTGACGTGGCCGTGCGCTTTGGTACACGTTTTGATCATGGCTTTGACTGAGTCAGGTTTGGGAGCATAGCCATGTCTCAGGCTATGCGCCCTCCTTTCGGGGAAGTTAGTCTTGGGCGCCTGAAACTTCACTGGCTGGTGCATGAAGCTTTACTGACTGGGCACATGAAGCTTTATTGACTGGGCGCATGGAGCTCCACGATTGGGCGTATGGGGCTTCACTGACTTGGGCGCATGGGGCTTCATTTGCTGAAATTTTTTCATGCTTCTACATTAGGCTTGGTTAGGAAAACCTTTGGAATAATTGCGAAGATTCTATTTTCCTAATTTTATGTGATCTAGAGACAGTGACAATTTTTGATAAAAAGGCAAGTACTTCTATGACTTTATTGTATTTACTTCATATGGTGTCGTGTTTCATGTTGGACACGTTGCTTACACGACTTGATCAGGTATTTCTGTTTCCGGTACTTATCATATTCTTGTTCCTGTATCTTGGAGAGACGAAATACTACGAATATATGACCAAAACCCAACTTATGATTCATGTTGATAGCTTAAGTCTCACACCTGTGCACGTAGGATTTAAGCCGTACCATTACTTGTTCTTGTTCATGATCTTTACCTAGTCGGTCACAAACTACGTATGTATTTCGAATCACGAGTCATGATCTTCTATTTTCATGTTTCTGTAGGTTAATACATTTCGGGTGATTCAGGTTAGTCATGATTAATGCATCTTTATTTGTGCATGTGTTGTACTTGTTTCATTGTTAAAGATAGTACTTTGCTCCTTTTTCGACTAGATTGTTTACATATTAGATTAGGGCAAGAGGATGAGAATGGCACTAGTTTGGAGGACGACCACTGGAAGCTTCTGGAAGACTATGGAAGATTAGGGTATATCATTTAGATTGTATCAGATATTTTGTCAATATTTTGTATGACAAATGTATAATATTGATGATGAAGATTATCGGTTATATTTTCGGATACTGGATATGTATGATGTACTAAAAAGATATAGTGATCTGTGATCATGTGGTGTGTGCTGGATTATTTTGTTTACTAGATCTGTGACTGAGCCAAGGTTAAATATCATGATATTGGAGTTTTCTGAGGTTTAGATACAGCTTACTACGTTGTGTTCATAATATAGGCTAGACGTATCCGACTCATATCCAGAAATATGGAGCTGATTGTGACATATTTTTAGTGGTGGCCTATGTAGGTCTACCTAATGGTGCTTTGGACTAGAGTACCATTGGGAGCGTGCACAATAGGAAACTCATCACAACATAGGCCGATTGTGTGATTGTGTATATTTTACTACCTAGTTTATCTTCTAAATTTTCTGAATCTCTAGTGTCCCCTACAAGTCATGGTTATAATGTCATGACTTTTGGGATTATCTTCCTCCACATCATTATCAGATTCTAACATCCTTTATGATCTAGGCTTCATTGCTATTTAGAGATTAAAGTAAGATTTTCCAAACTCCTTCTTTTGTAGGCCTATTAATAGACCAATACGAACTCCTCTATTTTCTCTCTATTTAGAATCTAGAACCATTCAATATTTAGGGTTTCAACTCCTCATTTAGCAAGTTTATTGAAATATCTTAAAATAGCTATTTCAAATTCTCTATTGATTTTGGATAAGAATCCTATTTGATTTCTCTAACCATTCCAAGCCCAAGTATTTCATTTAGAGCTATAGAGCTCATATATTAGCTATTTGACCCAATCTTTACTCCAAAACTTTCCATTGGCCGTAAGGAATTATTTTCTAAAATAATTCCAGTATAGGACAATAATCCCTAAGCGATTTCTAAGAGCCAATAACAATTCCATTCATTGGTTTCTTCCAATCAAAACTTCACCGTTTATATTCACCATGAATCCAACTCAATTAGCCATAGTCGGATTTTTGATCATCTCAATGTCTATAAGCTTTTTACATCGATCCTTGAATATCAGAGGATAGTTGGAGAGTAGATGCCTCTTGGCTTAACCCAACCTTATGATTCTTTTCTTTCTATTGATACTGGATCAATTGATTTTTAGGAACAAATATTACATCAATTCCTTTTCTTTGAAATTTCATGGATATTCGATAACCTACTATGGCATGGCAGCCGTGCACTACAGCCACTTATTTGAATCATGGAAACTGCGGGTCTACTGCCGCCAGCAGCGCACTAGCGAGGCATGGGCTCTAAGTTGAAGTGATTTCAGGTATGTATAGATTTTCGGATACTACTGAGATTATGTTTTGACCACTTAAGTAGTTCAGTCAATATCATTTGAAAATGGGTAAAGTTGAGAGATTATTCGGTACCTTTAACTCTTTGGGTCACGGAGCACAGAGTTTACTGTAGCCAGATGTATACTGGCGGGGCATAAATTCTAGGTAAACTGATTTCGGATATGTTTGGGTTCCGGATACTATTGAGACTATATCCATGTCCTAGATTTACATTTTTGCCTCTTATCACCATTGAGAAATCATACCAAGATTATTTTGATCTATTTGATTTTGTCCTAACCTGAAAATTCTATTTCCATCAACTCTCAGATTTCATTTCTAATACCACAACCAGTAGGAATAAAGACACTTGTAGCATTTCTACTTGATTTTCTCTAGAGTTCATTAGGACGATTTCAGATACATTTTGTCCAATCTTTTTCATGGCTCAAACTCGTATGTATTGAATATGATTACATATTTTGGATAGTTGTATATAAATACTTTGCAAGTGGCTATGAATACTAGATAGCTAATATACATATTGTGGATGACTATGGATATATCTTTTAGTAGCTATATGTATATATGTACAAAAGGGGAGCATATATAAAATGTCTACCTAATAACCCTATTAGCTCATTCCTAGTAAGAGTATCGTTGAAATCCATAGTTTTCTAATAGGGTTAGATGTGTACAATAGAAATGTAGTAGAATAAGACCATGGGTAGAAAAGTGTGGTAATAAGTTTGAGAAGCTTTTGGCTTGTAGGAATGACAGAACTACTAGAAGTAATATCGGATTCATGAGGAAGTATGATGTTTTTAGCTTTTATGACTAAGGCCAAGAAAAGAAGGAAACTATATGGAAGGATCAAAAAATTTGTGAGTAAAATATTGGGATTTAATAAGGTTCTTTCACAGAGAAATTAAATTTGTGAATTTGAGAATATGAGAATCAAGTTAAGATTGGATGTATACAACCATAGAAGGATTAGTAGATTCTGGAAAGGAATTGTTGTGTTAAAGTAATAATAAAGAATATTGGCATACAACCCTTGGAATAGTTGGATAGTGATTAAAAAAGAAGGACCGTAAGTGGGGATTTTGTTGGAAGATTAAACAAAGGTTAGGGATTTAAATTTGATCAGATTCATAATTAAGAAAGATTTTGAGATATGACGATATTTTGATAAGAATAATTGATTAGTGAGTTAGTCACTAGCTTTCGAGGATTGAGATTTTTTGAATACACATATCATTGATCGACTAAGCAATTTTTTTGACAATTGAGATTGTAACCTTGATGAAGTCAGAAAAGGGAGAAGTGGAAGTTGATGTCTAAGAAATGGTTTAATTAAGCAAATTGACAAATTTTATAAAACGTCTTGACAAAATTTGATTTAATCAAATTAAATATATTCCTTGATCCTAAATAGAATTAGTTATAGTGACTGGATAGTTACCTTATGTTCCTTGGTGCTGAGTTTAGTTAGCAACTTAGAGGATCGGTCTGTAGGACATTAATAAGATGATTTTTCCTAATATTTTGTTTAAAATTCCTTTATTCATTGTAGTGATTTGATATTCTATCGTCATTGGATCATCATTCAGTAATCCATAGGAATATATCAGATTTCATGTCTATCGCTATCCTTGTAATATTATCGTGCCTAAATTTTGATTGTTGGTCATATCTATACAAACGACTCTTAAATCGTGCTTATACGATTTTCGATCATGGCTAGATTATCATTCTATCCTTGATCGTGCCTGGAGGATTTTGATTTTTAACTTGGTCGTGGCTAGACCTTTAATCATACCTCAAATGTTTTGATCATGTCTACACTTGATTGTACATATACGATTTGGACTTTATTCCTAAATTATTTGATTATTAATCAGATCGTGCCTAACGATTTAATCATTCTTTGACTCCATTATAAAAAAAATTATTTTATTTTACTCGTGCCTAAATTTGATTCATGACGATACCATTTACGCTATTTCCAAATTCCTATTCGATTGTATCATTTTTATAATTGATTGTGCTTAGGAAGTTTTGATCCTATTAGTAGTTGTGACTATATCTATCATGCCTAACTAACTTGACACCTATCGTATTATCGATCCTGCTTAGTATTTAATCGCAATGATTCATGATCGTGTCCCAATTTTGATTTGCTTCTTGATCGTGCCAAGATTTACCATCTTCAAATTTCTGTATTTTGATCGTGCCTGTGATTTTGATTTCATTGTGCACCTATTTTGTTTTAGATCATTTTCAAAAAATTAATGTACTTGAAAATTCATGATCGTGCCTATCGTACGATTTGAAATTTCGAGGACGAAAATTTTCTAAGGTGGGTAGATTTGTAATCCCACTTTTCCGAAATAATGATTTGCTATAATTATCGATTATATTGTTTAATTGTTTTATAAGTTAGAATATTTATGCATTTAAATCATTTTTCATAATTAGCCATATTTCCTACTATGTATAATTATTCAATATTTATCTTGTAGTTTGTGACATTATAATTATTTTAAAAATCCTAGAGGAAGCCATGAGTTTGGATGGATTATTTAAACATCTGTTGTAGCAAACCCCAAACCATTTAGAAGCTTCATGCCTATCAATATAAGTTAGCCCAGCTACTACTTACCTACTAGGTTAGCCACGATTTTATTAACCCAAACCCATTGTTTTTATTAGAGCCCGTGACATAAGCCACAACGCACAATCTACTTGTTAAGCCCAATTTATTATACAGCTTATAAACCTATTTTTACTAAAAGCCCAAAAGGTTACTTTGAGTTAAAGCCCACAATGGTTGAAGCCTACGACCCATGTATAAGCCGTAGCTTATAACTCCAAACCAAACCTGAGTGTTTTCTTCTTCCCATTTTCTTCTTCTTCACAAAAAAGAGTCGATCGACAAGGGCAGAGCAACGACGCCACCGTACGTTATAGCGACGCGTCGACAACTTCTGGAGGGTTCCAGCTACTTCTGTTTCCACCGACCTAGTCTCGCCTATCTCCACCGTCCTTTCCTCTACCGACCTAAATTTGGTGATCTCTACCGTTCCTCTGTAACTGTTGATGACCACTACCAGCCTTTAAATACAACTCCGCATCTCCTCCTCTTTCATCAAACCCTCCCTGGCAAAGCCCTGCCAAAATTCTCCCCCGTCGATCTTCTTATTCCTCCTCCAACTCTTCTCGAGCTCGGCTATGGAGACAGAGCTCTTAGTCACGGAGATCTCCCTTGCTCCGACGACGATTGGCGGTGGCGTGCACCACATCTAGTTCGTCTCCTCGAGAGATTACTCGCTGCTTCTCTACCATGAGCTGCAGTCCTTTATCGAACGATCCTGAGTGTACCTCTCTATTGACTGGCCAGAGAAGATGAAGACTCCAGTGATCTCCCTGTGTTTATCTCCTCTGCTATGATTTTTCGAAGTCATCGTTCGTTCTTGTTCTCGTATCGAACGACCAGTCGCTATCCATCGAGTAAGTGTCAAATTTCTCTCTCAAATCCCTTTATGCTCGTCTATAATTGATGAAGGCTATGAACGGCTTGCACAGGCGAGTCTTATCGAGTTTTTGGACAACGGTCGAACAATCAGAATTATTGTCGAATCTGTACGATTGGACAAAATTAGACTTGGTGATTTTTTGATAAATTCCTTTCTCAATTCTTTGAGGTTTCGATCAAGCTTTTTAGAAAACTCATAAATTTTCGTTCCTATTTTCGTGCATATGAACTATTCGATGGAATACTTCAACAAGATTTTCTTTGGGAACAAAGCAACGTATCTGATAATAGTGACACTTAGGTATATCAATTTATCACTTTTACATGTTTTGTTTAGCAGACAGTGTCAAATTGATAATGTATCTGTGGGAGTATGTAAGCAGACTGTTGGGGAGTTGTTATTATGCAATAACAGTTGGATTAAGGGTTCGCACAACAGGGATTATGGATTTTTGAATGAAACTGGTGTTCATAGTGTAAAGACATGAAAGCACAGCACAGTCGAAATCTGTTGCACACCTTAGAAACACAATTCGAAGAAAAGCACAAGGCAAAATGCATAAAAAGAGATGCTTTATTAAAATCATACAAAAAGTCTACTACAGATTCTTCACGATTACATATAAAGCTATGTACTCATCGTACAAAAGCGCATCCAGTAAAAGTGCAACGTTGTTCTCTCAGCGTACAAAAGTGCAGCTAGCAGCCAGCGTAACGTTGTCTGCCCAGTAAAAGCACATCATTGTTAAAGCGCAACATACAAATGAAATCTTAACAAGCATTTCACAATATACGTTGTCTTCGTCGTCAGATCGAATCACTTCCTCGTCAAAGTGAAGCACTTCCTTATCTCAGCCCAGGCACGCCCTGTGGCTCTTCCAGTATAACGAAGACTGGGTGCATTAACTCCAATGTTCGCTACTTTGACACACGGTGTTGTTTCAAACCAAAGCTCGACCAGCACGTTGTATGCACTGGAACAACTCCCTCAAAAGTCAGTGGGACTCTTCTTAGAGACTCCTTCATCAAGCTTGTTACTTCCGTGGACAAAGAGTTCTACAATTCTAGTCCCCGACTGGCATAAGTTTTGCCAAGCTCGCCAATGGGAGAACTTGTTGGGGTACAACATGTCTCCGACAGAAAGTAGGAAATAAGGGTGCATGAATGAGTTATGCCCTAAAAATGCCCTAATTTATAGGCTGTGTGTGGTCAAACCCACACGCCAAGTAGCAGCAAGTCAAAGGCTCCGAGTTAATTGGATGAACCATGCATTCATTGCAATAAATCTTATTTATGATTAAATCCTTTGTCATCGAGCCCCATAAGGTGGCAGCAGTTAAGGAGGCTTTTACTCAATAAAATCCTAAAAGCGTAGCGCCTTGAGACCCAAAAGCGCAAACGTTCAAAACCCAAAAAAGCATAGTAGTTCAGCCCTCTGAAAGCGCAGTGCCTTGGAGACCCAAAAGTGCAGCGCCCAGAATGCAGAACATTTTTGGGCCGTCACTTTTGCATTTAATGGAACACGAAACAAAATGTCAGAAGACAAATATTGACATCTATCAATGTTCAGCTGTCAAAGAATCAGATGTCAGACAGTAGTTGTCAGATAACAGTGGATTGCCAAAACTAAAGTTTTATTACAAACTGAGAAAAAGAGTACAAGAGTACAGTTTATTTTTGGGAAAGTACAACTGTAGGAATCCGATCAGAAGATGACACTTTATCCCTTGGACGATGTGATATCGAAGACACGAGTCGCTGGAGGATGCAACAACACTTTAGCAGGAGATTATGATCATTTGTGATGCCTTGAGACTGATTTGAAACTCTATTTTTAGAGTTCTTGAAATAACTGTTTAGCAGTTATTAGTCTTCGCTCGTTCCCAATGTGGGCCATCGTCTTCCGAAGATCGTGCCGTATTAGAACAGAAGGAAGGATTCCTCTGCCCTCAGGGACGGGTCGGCTTCCAGCAGATATGTCGTAGGCGCAGAATTCGACTTCTGTTCAGAAGCATCGCCATCGACAGTGAGGTTCTCTTTCTTTTTCATGCTCTCCTTGGGTGACAGGAGAATGAATGAGGAGGAAGGATTGCAATCTCATGCCAATATATATAGTGAAGGTCGGATCCCGCCGACTCTTCGTCTTCCCAGTAAATGGGCGCATAACACTTAACGAGGGAGAGAAGAAAAATCTGTTTCGAAAAAGAGCGCCTCTTAAATAGGTTCATTGTTAGGAATAAACCGAGTATTTAATGCTCTATTCAATCAGGTTGCGCGACACTCACATTGCGCCGCACTCAGCTTGTGCAGCCATCAAGTTGTACAACAATCATGTTGTGTCACATTTTATCGCGCAGATGCGTCAAAATGCACCCAAAATACAGCATAAATTTTGAAGCATTGCGTAACATGGGTCAATAGCAACCAAACCCTAAAAAGGGAGGCACAAGTTATGAGTTGCGCCCCACTCTAAAAAGAGTGTGTGCACGACGTCAGGAGCCGGCCAAATCCTAAATAAGGTAGTCGATAATCGAGTCTATGATCAAGTGCTTACCTTCCATGGTCGGGTTGGCTGTCTTCCGGCGTGATGAGGATGGAACTCGCGTGGATGGATCGGCCATAGTCTTTCCTTTCTCAGCAACGGAGTGCTTGGGTGCCATTGTTGTCGATCGAAGCTCTCAAAGATTGAAAAGAAGGAGAAGAAGATAGGGTTTCTCTCGAGCAATCCCAAATGATGTGAAGAATGAAAAAACTCCAAAAGGGTACGACAATTTATAGCCCAAACAGTTACGCAATATGTGCTGAAGAATCGGGCTCGAGTTGACAGGCTCAATCCTGAAAAAACTAGCATGATTCAAAGTATTTCAAAACTTTGAATTATTTTCAAGTTTCGAAAACTTTGAAGGGCGTCTTATAGAGGCTAAAAATCAAGTTGTGCCACCCATTGAAGTGTACAATTATCAGGTGGCGCCAAATCATTATGTTGTGCCAGACCATCTAGTTGTGCAGCATGAGGTTGCGCCAACATCAGGTCGTACGAGAGCTACGTTGGGTACTTACTCAACAAGCTATAACGGCATCATCATTACCTGACAATTGACAGTACGGATATTAAGGAAAATCTATTTGAATCCTGTGGAGCACGACGCTCGAGAATATTTTGTCAGGATATAATTAATGCCGACAGCTGGTTCACGCAAGTCATTATGTGGCATGAGAATTAATCAGTACAACACAGAAGACCCATTCAAAGGTGCCAGTTATTGAGTTGTGTCCATGCACAACCTGGCTAGTTAGCGCTACCCGATCAACTTTTTATCAGAGTGATGTAGAGCGCCAGCCACCAACTTCGCAGAGCATGCCCACTACATTGCCCATGACCACGCGAATCTTAATCAAACGATGCCACGCTTCCGCAGCAATTGGAGCAACCGCTCATGTAGGTTGTTACATTGCGCCCACGTATAACTTGATGAAGCTCGTACAAGGTGATCAAACAGTATTCAGAACAGAGTGACGTGGCACACAAGCCACTAACTTTACAGAACGTGCCCACTACACTGCCCACGACCATGCGCATCTCTATCAAACAATGCCACGCGTCTACAGCAGTTGGGGTAACCGCTCACGCAAGTGAACAAGAGATACACAACCTGAAGTACGCGCAACCCAGAGTAACTGCTAAATAATTATTTCAAGAACTTTATAAAAAGAGTTTCAAATCAGTCTCAGGACATCAGGAATGATCATAATCTCCTGCTAAAGTGCTGTTGCATCCTCCAGAGGCTCGTGTCTTCGATATCACAATGTCCAAGAGATAAAGTGATCATCTTCTGATCAGATTCCTACAATTGTACTTCCCCAGAAATCAATTGTACTCTTGTTCTCTTTTTCTCAGTTTGTAATAAAACTTTTGTTTTTGCAAACAAAATGGCGACTCTGCTGGAGATTTTGAGAGGAAGGGTATTCCTAACTCTGGAGATACAAGAACTGGAGGGTTTATCAAGTACTACTTTATGTCTTCAATTGCTTGCTGATATTCTTCAGTCCAAATAAAAGACACACCTTTCTTGATGAGTTGAGTGAACGGTCTACAGCGTCCAGAGAGATTTGAGATGAATCTTCTGATATACGCAAGTCGTCCCTAGAATACTCGTAGCTCTTTTAGGTTGCGTGGAGGACATATCTCTTGAATGGCTTTAATTTTTTAGGGTCAACGTGTATACCTTTAGAGGTAATAACGATTCCAAGAAATTTGCCACTAGAGACTCCTAGGAATGACTTGGTGGAATTCATCTTGAGTTGATGCTGTAGCATTAGATCGAAAATAGTTCTCAAGTCTTGAATATGGTCTTCTTTTAGACGACTTTTGACAGCAATATCATCAACATAGCATTCAACAGTCTTTCGTAAATGATCATGAAAGATAGTACTTCTGGCCCGCTGATAAGTTGTACCAGCGTTCTTAAGATCAAATGGCATGATAGTGTAGCAATAGACTCCAAGAGCAGTACAAAAAGATGTATGTTTCTCATCTTCCGGATACATATTGATTTGATTATATCCTGAAAATCCATCCATTAAAGATGCACGTTAAAATTCGCAAGTATTATCGATCATAACATCAGTGATCGGAAGAGGAAATTTGTCTTTGGGACAATCTTTATTAAGGTCTCTGAAGTCGATGCAGACTCGAACCTTCCCTATTTTCTTCAAAACTGGGACAACATTAGCTACCCAGTCCGGATGTTATTCTTCTCTGATGAAGCCACAAGTAATGAGCTTCTTGATTTCAGCTTCTATGGCGTCCATTATGTTAGGTCAAAATCGACGCTGTTGCTGCTTGACTGGCTTCGCATTCGGCTGAATATTAAGCTTGTGGGTAGTGATCTGAGGATCCAATCCCGACATGTCTTCATAGCTCCAAGCGAATACATCGATGTATTCTCTAATAAGTTGGATCAGTTCTTGCTTATCTACTTCAGGGAGGCTTTTGTTGACAAATATTGGTTTTCGGAAAGTTTTATCTCCAACATTGACTTGAACCAACTGACCTTCGGTGGGTGGCTCACGTTGCTCGAAGCGAAGCTCCCATTGAGTATCCATCCTTTGTGCCCAAGGATCAGATTCAGAGGCTTCGACAAAGTCTTCGTCGTCTTCCGACAATTCGACAGTTAACTTTTTGGAAGATAGAGTCACTCGATGGACATGCCCAACACTGGTATCTAAATCCCATGAGACAGAATCAGAAGAGTTAGATCGTTATTTTTCATCGGATTCAGAGGCTTTTGGAGTCGGAATTGGTCAAGTATAACCTAATTCCCGCTTCATTTTGCTGTAATATTGTTGTGATTTTCCTTTTGGAGTAGGGATACGAATAGGAGTTTGTCTTCCCTTACCACCATTGAGACCAGCTTTAAAATTATAGCCCATCTTGTGAATGATATCTTTTGATTGCTGACTTTAATGACGTAGTTGAAGCCTTCCATTTTTGTGATTTTCTTCTTCACTATCGGACATGATCTTCTGTTATGTTCCTTTACTAAAAAGTATAGAAAGTTCATCTTTCTTCCTGGAAGGAACTAAGAAGAAGGAGTCGTACATTGGCTCGAGCAATACTTTGTTTTGGGAAGCTTGAACTTCTCCTATGGTAAGTGGTTCGAAGTTATCCAACATTTTTAAATAACATCGAGTATAATAAAGAACATCAATATACTGTAAAGGAGATGCTACTTATTGATTTGTACATCATCATTTACAACAGATTCTTAGCTTTAACAGAAGGCCTAGTAAGGTTAATAACCAGAGTAGGAGAAGGAGGATTCTTGCCCTTAATAGAAGGCTTAGTAAGGTTGATAACCAGAGGAGGAGAAGGAGAAGGAGAAGGAGAAGGTGAAGGTTTGTTACGACGAAGGTCAATAACTAGAGGCTCAGAAGGGGTGATCTCCTCTTGTTTTCTTTCTACAGCATGAGGCAATTTATTATGAGAAAAAAGATGTATAGTCAATGTCAGAGAAGAAGAGGGACGAATAGTACGTCTTTTGACGGGGATCATGAGAACATCTTTTGGAGTATCTTTTCGATCTTTCTCACTATCCATCGCTAATACAACCTTCATAAAATCTTTCTTGTACATCCGAGAGTCAATATAATACGCTTTAATGCCCCTGAACGGATTTAGGTCAGCTACTTCCTTCTGAACTTCTCTATTGACATCTACATATTTGAAGCATTGATGTATAGTGGATGGTACAATGTTATGCTCATGCAAAAAGGGTCTTTCCAGCAAAGCATTATAAGAGCCATGATTATCGATCATGTAGAAAGAAACCTTTGTTTTTACTAGAGTATTTGTCGGCTGTCTAGCTAGTGCAGCATATGAATGGTATCGTAGTTTACCAAATGGTTGTATAACCACTTTCGCTGGCATCAAATAAATATTCTTGGAACGATTTTATGAGGAAACCAACAACATGACTATATATTCTCTCATCAAAATTAAACAACGACATAATAAAACTTCTGAATGTTTCATTGAACAATTTCGCCGTAAAGCAATCAAATTGCCTCTCGAAACTCCAGATGCTTTGACTATAGACACTTGTAAATCAAACTTGTTGCCTATAATCAACATGTAGATGGGATCAACATAGTTCCAGGACTGGCCTTCCTTCATAGTGAACGCCAAAGTAGCAGAAGAGAGCGTTGACAAGTTCAAACAACTTTCTCGCTATCCATCGCCAATACAACCTTCATGAACTCTTTCTTGTACATTCAAGAGTCAGTACAATACGCTTCAATGCCCCTGAAAGGATTTAGGTCAGCTACACTTCTCCATTGACATCTACATATTTAAAGTATTGATGTAGAGTGGATGGTATAATGTTATGCTCATGCAAAAAGGGTCTTTCCAGTAAAGTATTATAAGATCCATGATTATCGATCACGTAGAAAGTAACCTTTGTACGAAGATTATCTATTTGAACCTTCAGAC
>JANAVB010034417.1:74917622-74955122 GCA_029216955.1 Iris pallida
GGACTGAGACCGAAACCGAATAAGTAAATTTAGTATATTGAAAATCGAAACCGAATAAGTAAATTTAGTGTATTGAAAACAGAAACCGAACCAAATTTAGTATATTCAAAACCGAAACCGAAACCGAACCAAATTTAGTATATTCAAAACCGAACTGAATAAGTGTATTTAGTATATTGAAAACCGAAACCGAACCGAATTTAGTATATTAAAACCTAAATTGAACCTGAATTTAGTATATTTAAAACCGAAATCGAATAATTAAATTTAGTATATTCAAAACCGAAATCGAACCGAATTTAGTACATTCAAATATGAAACCGAACCAAATTTAGTATATTCAAAACCGAAATCGAATAATAAATTTAGTATATTGAAAACCGGATATCGGATATGACCAATACCAAATCGATAAGGCCAATATGAATCCTAGCTGTACGGCCGATACATGTACATATCGGATAGGACGATACCAGTTTGTTAAGGCTAATACCAATCTGCTACGTCCTATACCAAACCGATATACCGATACTAATCTGATACGGTCGATACTAAGTACATCCGGCCTATACCAGCGGATCCACCAATTACTGTACGATAGGCCCAAGGACTCCAGTTACATCCGGTTATTGGTCAGTACATGATTACATAGTAATTCTGTTAGTCTTATGATACAGATTTTTACCTCCAATCTGCGATGGATCATTACTTTTTTGATCGTACATGGATGTACAAATGACAACACGAGAGCAGAATAGATATGAGTGGCGATTTTCAGGCAGGCGTGGAAGTGTTTCTTAAGTATACCATGAGCAAAGCTCAGTACATAGACGGTACCAAAATCAAGTGTCTATGTCGTAATTGTCGCAATAGATGTTACGAAGAAGTGGTGACTGTGAGAGATCATTTGACCCGTAAGGGTTTCCTACGTGATTATGACGTGGTCATCACAAGGTGAACTATATGCGGAAAGACAGGTTGCGAATGCTGCTACTTATGCTTTTAATGATGATGCTGCAACGGATTTTGTCATCGAAGACGAAGGATGCTCTGTTGATTATGGTTACCTGAAAAATCTTGCATGATGGTGTACGATATGGCAGGGCCTAATTTTGATCCGGAGGATACTAATCCCGAGGTGAAAGAGTTCTATGATATGTTTCAGGATGCAGATACTCCTCTACATCCTGGTTGTGATATTCAATCCGTACTGTCAGTGACGATGCGGTTGTTAGGCATAAAGTCTGATTTTAACTTGCGACAAGCTTGCTATGATCAGATTACACAACTAACGAGGGAGATCTTACCGAAGGAATCAAAAGAGCTCCCAAAAAACTTCTACAAGTCAAAGATGATGGTCCAAAAACTGAGACTGGGGCACGATAAGATAGATTATTGTCACAACGGTTGTATGTTGTACTACAAGGAGAAGGAGGACATAGAAAGTTGTAGCTTCTGTAATACGGATCGTTACAAACCAGTAAAAAAAAAAGTCAACTAGAAAATGACGTCCTTACAAGTATATGCATTACTTGTCGATCACGAAGCGCTTGCAGAGGATGTATATGTCTCTTAATACAGCTGAACACATGACGTGGCACAACGAAGAACACACAAAGGACGATGGAGAATTGTCACATCCTTCGGACGGAGATGCATAGAAATATTTTAACTTGTGTCATCCAGATTTTACTGCAAAGCCTAGAAATATATGGCTGGCACTATGTTCTGATGGCTTTGCCCCTTTCGGGCAGTTGGGATCTCAATACTCCTGCTGGCCGATCATTTTTATCCCTTATAATCTGACACCATGGATGTGTATGAAGACTCTTATATGATCTTGATAGCTATCATACCGGGTCCCAAAAATATGACGAAGAACATCGATATATATTTACAGCCATTGGTGGATGAGCTTAAACAGCTGTGGGAGATCGATGTCATAACCTATGATATTTCTAGGAAATAGAACTTTCAGATGAGAGCTTCACTGATGTGGACAATAAATGATTTTCCAGCATATGGTATGCTGTCGGGATGGAGTACTCACGGCAGGATGTCTTGTCCGATATGTATGGAAAATAGTAAGGCATTCCGTATTAAGCATGGAGGAACTGAGATAATTATTTATGTGGCTACCATTAAAATATATGCATCTAAAATATTTAAATTATCAATATTTATTTACAGGTTTTATTGCCTGACACAACACTCATAAATGATAGTATTCGTTATTTGGCATTGGGACCGAAGAAGCATGCAAAGACTTGGCCAGGCTATGTCGTTAATGGCTTCAAGTTTAAGGCAACTCAGAATGCTATAAATGGCAAATTTCTCAATGATGGCTTCAGTTCCAAGGATTCTGGTGTTTGCATAAGAGGCACCATCTATGACGATGAGCCGGACTTTAACTATTATGGAGTGCTTCAGAATATTATAGATTTACAATATAGTGCCCCATATGATATGCATATTGTGATATTTAAATGTGAGTGGTTTGATATGACACTAAATATCGGTTGGAGAATCGATAAACAATTTGGATTTGTCGATATAAATCATCGTAGGAGGTAAAGAGGGTCTGACACGTTTGCGATAGCAAGTCAGGCTGTTCAAGTCTACTATACAAGCTACCCAAGGCGTCGTAGAGATCGATTTGACTGATGGGCAGTATGCAAGATTAAATCTAGAAATACATTCAATGTTGGAGACCCAGCATACCAAGAGGACCAGATCGAAAAGTCCTAATACTTTGTACAACATTCGGATACCATGGATGTTGAAAATATTATTGAGGAAAATAGAAGGGAGGAAGAGGTTGATGCACAAGACTTAGCTGTCAACCAGAGAAAAAAGAGACATCTTGTCCCAACTATTGAGGATGAGGATGAAGAAAAAGAAGAAGAAGAAGAAGAAGAAGAAGAAGAAAAAGAACTTGATGAGGATAAGGATACAGATGAAGTCGATGATGAGGATGAGGATGAGGATGAGGATGAGGATGAGGATGAGGCTGGGGATGAGGACGAAGACGATGACGATGATTAGATTAAATATCAGTATATATTAAAAACACTTTCAATTACGTAATTTTAGTTTGACCTCATAAAAGCACTTATAACTAACTTATATGAATTCAGTTTAAACTTCTGCATAATCTTGTTGCAGATGGCACATATAGTTGTTCTTATATTCGCGGTGTCACTCGTCGCCCTGCTGATGTCTATCACTCGTCGTGCTAGTGGTGCAGGTCGTGGTGGTGCTGGTGGTACTAGCCGTGGTGGTGATGGTGGTCGTGGTCGTGGTGGTAGTCGTGGTCGCATTCAGCCTTCCCGGATGGTGTCTCCATCTAGCGAGCCCGACCCGGAGAGTACCCCGGGAACAGACTCATCCTGCCGTCGATCTACCCAGGGGTTATCAACACATTCGTCGATGGGGTCTCCATCCGCTAGCGGATCCGTTCTGCCAGCGGATCCACCAGTAGATCCACCAGCGACTGAACGATAGTGGGCCCCAGAGTACCCCCACATTCAGTTACATCCGACGACTGGCGAGTACATGCACAGATTCGCGGATCCTCCAACGCCACTAGAGAGGCCGTTGGGTGAGTTCCGAACGAGAGCTATGGCCCGCGGGTGAAGCATAAGTAAATTTAAGTTAGTTTAATAAATTTATTTTATTTATTCAAGTTAATAATCCAATCGTTGCTTCTTTGTAGGTTTTTTTCGTGGGATGCTACCAGGCTTCTAGGCCAGATTTTCCGGGCTAACTACCATGGCCCCTACCTCAATTTTTCTGAGGTGCCCCTAGACTTGCAGTACCGCTGGCTCGGTGAGATGAGGGTATATATATATATCTTGTGATTAATTATTAATTACTCTATAATCAACTTTTTTTTAATATTGTGATAATTAAATTTGTATGTCAGAGGACCTTCTGGTGGCTCCCATTGCTAGGAGGCGATCCACAGGACCTATAGAAGCGCCGCGGAGAAGAAGATCCAGGATGCGGTTTATGACCTTCGAACGGCGCATTTGAAGAAGGAGTGGATCCGACAGGACTACTATGAGCAACTCTTGGAGAAGATGGATGCTACTGCCTTCAAGGAGAAATCGAAAAAACGAAAGCGAATCAACGGGCCGCAGGGCTACATACGGGTGGATCAAAGCCCCACGCAGCGATGCTTGCATATCTGTTGAGATACCGTAAATTTATTTACTATCTAATTCGGTACTATTAATATATTTAATTAATTAAATCTATAAATATTTTGTACACAGACCCAACATACATTGAAGGAGGGAAAACCTGCTGACTCGATCACCATGCATAATGTATTCCAGCATGTCCATAAGAGGCGGAAGGACGGGAGCTTCATCGACGAAAGGGCCAAGGCGACGGATGTAAGTACTTATATTTATGAGATTTATGTTAGAATTATAAGTATTCAGACAATAATTTAGGTAAACTTAGGATTCAGACAATAACTTATTAGGTAAACTTAGGATTCAGACTATAACTTAGGGTAACATAGGATTTAGATTATAACCTAGGTAAACTTATAGTATAATTAACACATTCATTTGATAGGCTGCTATCGTGAGGCCCTTAGTCGGATTCAGACATCTGCTCCCGAGGATATCGGTGAAACAATGCCCGTCGAAAGGCCCTCTTCTACGGCCACTCGCTACGACGACTTATTCGTGATACCGTCGACGGCTATAGGAATGGGCACGTGTAAAGAGTCAGCTCCATAGCTAATTTGCACTCGGCGACTCCGAGATTTCTACCTCCCCTGTCTCCTCCCACGGCCCAGCAGAAGAAGTGAGGTTCCAGCTTGTGCATCTGAACGAGGCGGTGTCGGAGATTCAAATGCAGTTGTCCACGTACCTGCGTCCTTCTACTGGTGCTGCCGGTCCTTCTAGTGCTCCCGGTCCTTCTTTTGCCGAGCATCTTTCTTTTGACCCTACTGTCCCTATCGTACCGCCTACTACTTTGATGGCCCTCCTTGACATGATGACGCCAGAGCAGCTGCGCCAACTTCCAAGCTATGTATTGGGGGAATTGCCGTCGTACTTGGTGGAGAAGTATATGAGACGGTTGCAGCAGGGAGTACCAGCCCCAGCCGACGATTGTAGCCCTCGTCGTTGATGTTTGTATTTTTGGGATTATTTTGTTTGTAAATATTGAATATTTATGTTTAAATATTGAATATTTGTGTGAATAATTTGAATGCTTGGGATTAGTTGTGTGTTTATTTGTGTATTGGAATTATTTGTTCATTTTGTATATTAGAATTGTGTATATTGGAATTGTGTATATTGAAATTACGTATATTGGGAATGCCCAGTTTTATGCCATTTTTTTCAAAAATTTTACAGATACCGACGGACTGGCGACCAATTGCCGACGGACAATCCGTCGCTAACTGGGAGATTCCCAGTTAGCCACTGATGCACGACTAAACGCCGACGGACTATCCGTCGCCAAGGTTCTGGAATTATGAAAGATTCACAGGATAGGACCGACGGATATTATGTCGGCATACCGTCGCTAGTAGTCGGTAAAACATTGGCGACGGATAATACGTCGCAAAAAACCGACCGATTGGCGACGGTTTAGCGATGACTAACGACGGAATAACGACGGATTATCCGTCGCCAATTTTTTGAAAATATGAATAATTCACAGAACCGGGTCGATGGATATGCCATCGGCATTCCGTCGCGAATCCGTCAAAACTTAGCGACCATTAGCGAGTGATTGGCGACGGATTTTGCATATCAGAAACTCTCCGATGCGCATTTATCGACCAAGTAGCGACGGATGTGTCCGTCGGTAAGTGATACGTCATTACTTCTTTTGGACGTGGTTCGACGGTAATTCGTCGGCGAGTCGTCGCGAACTGCTCGAGTATGGTTGACGGCATTCCGTCGCTAATTCGTCGATGGGCGCCTACGTGTCGACGGATTATAGTTAGCGACGAGGCTTTTCCCGATGACCTTTTTTAACCAATATTCGTCGACCATCCGTCAGTAATTACATTTACTGACGAATTTTTGACGAACATAGCCGTCGCTAAATCGATGAATTTTTATAGTATATACAGGGGATCCCTTTCCATGGCTCAAACCAGAGGCCTTTTGTTGATCATATCCCATTTTCGTCATTAGTTCGCGAGACTGTAGACTATATAGATGGAAAGCTGGTAGATATTTGGCTTCTGACTTTGACAATGTTGTCTCTGCAGGGGAAGAATAAGAAGAATTATTTGCTGTCGAGATAAAGGTAGCAGTTAGAGGTGGAAGAAAATGTTCACCAAATAAAATTTTATGACATGATTTATGTTTAGTGGCTTTCTTAGACTTGGTGGAGGAAGACGGTGTTTCGATGTCAGCCACTTAATCTAGATGGATCCACATAATTTTTCCTTCATCAGTAGATAGAGCAACAAGACCATCAGTTCATGCAGGTGGAAGATTAACAATCTCCAGAGTAGTTCTCGAGATGGGGATGACTCCATCCTACACAAGTTGGGCCAAAAAATATCCAAATTGTAGAGATATAACAGTAGCCGTTACAGTTTTCTCGTCTTGTTGGAGAGTGATTGCACTGGAATTAACTATCTCCTGAATTTTACCCTTGAGGACATAGCATGCTAGAGTTGGATGTCTAATAAATCTGTGGTAAACACAATATTTAGGTTGGTCAGTCTTACCAACTTTCTCTAGCCATTTTGGTTCTGGAGTTGAAGTTTATTGCTCTTGATCAGACAATCAAAGATACTCATGATGTCATCTTCATCAAAAGAGTATTATTCTTTTAGACGTAGTGTCCTTTGCGGTGGTGCTGTTGGAATAGATGTTGGCTGACTTACATTGATAGCTAGAGCTTCTTTGCCTTTGAGATTAATAGCCAAAGTCTTTTTGTTTTGCGATTGTTCTGACGACCACCGCTGTTGGTTGCAGAATGTTGATCTTTTTTAAGATTAGGCATTTGAGTACCTAATTGTTTGAACTTGTCAGCACTCTCTTCTGCTTGTTTGGCGTTCACTATGAAGGAAGGTCAGTCATGGAACTATGTTGATCCCGTCCACATGCTGATTATAGGCAATAGGTTTGATTTGCAAGTGCCTATAGTCAAAGTATATGGAGTTCCAAGAGGCATTTTGAATGCTTCACGACGGAAGCATTCAATAAAAGTTCGGTAGTTTTATTATGTCATTTTTTGATTTTGATGAGAGCAGGCATGGTCATGTCGTTGGTTCCATCATAAAATCGTTCCAAGAACATTTGTTTGAAGCCAGCAAAAGAGGTTATACAACCATCCGGTAAACTACGATAGCAGTCATATGCTGCAACAGCTAGACAACCGACAAATACTCTACTAAGAAGAGCATCATTTGGTTGAAGTTGATCATTCATTACTTCAAAGTGATTGAGGTATTAACTTGGCGATGTGCTGCCATCAAACAACATGATAGTAGGGAGTTTGTATTTAGAAGAAAATTGCAGTTCTTTTCATTCTATGGGATAAGGCTTTTTGATCCCAAGCTTCTACAAACTATCTTTCTGTTTGAAAGCTTCGAATTGAGTACGTAAAAGTTTTACGGCCTCATTGGTATCTTCCATTGATTATGGAGCATTAGATTGATTTGATATGTTAGGAGGGGGTACTACATGATAAGTACCACCCCCGGCACCAGATTGACTTGGAATAGCCTGTGTAGGGATGAAAGCGGTGTGAGGAGATTGTACCCACAGATCAATATTGATGGGAGCTGATATTGTTACAGGTTCTTGAGTCAGAATTAGATTCACGACCGGTGGAACTCTACGTTGTGCCATAATGACATCATGCATGCATGTCATCATCTCAGCCATGTTCTTCAAACTAGCCTCCAAAGCAACAATTCTTTGCTCTTGATTGTTAGAACTGGAAACATCTTGATCTTCTATGGCGACATAAGCAGTCACTTCTCTAGCTATTGAAGACGAGCTAGTAGAAAAGATGGTCTTTTCGGAACTTTTACTATCAACATCAAAGTCATATAAGGTGTCACCCCTAGAATAAGTGATAGGGGTGTCCTGTTGACTGAGAGAATCTTGGTTGGAAGAAAGATTCCTTTGATCGATTGTGTCTCGGCTTCTTGATCTAGTATATTGGTATACTCCTTTGCCGGATTCATGAATCTGATCTAAGTATTGTTGACTGGGATTGCAGGATGCATTACGTCTTGGACGTTTTCTACCCAGTGCTTCGAGATTCTATATTGACAGAAGCGTAGAATAGTTCATCTTCGTCCACTAGGATAGGTCCAGGATTCTGAACATAGTTCAAACGGTTAAAGACAGACCATTTGGCTGATTGACAGCAGTATTTGATGACAACTTCATGGTGGTGATTGCAATGATGTTCTTGCTGTTGGACCACCGCTGGACGGAATGGACTTATAATTTTCCTCTTATGTTTAAAGAGTTCACGGAGATCATCGACAGGACAAAAAGAAGTTGCAGGAATGTTGCCCTTGACGATATTCGGGACATGGTTCCTGTTCTTGAGGTATCCCATACCTAGTGTATAAAGACGTGCTAAGCTGGTTAGCATAATTTATAGGATTTTTTACCTCAGAATTCTTCCTCTAGTGCAAGTTAGCAACTGCTGCAGGTTGCGCTTGATACATTTTATGTTTTTTCGAGGTTGACCCAAATTGGTACCTGTTGATATAGGTGCACAAGTCTGACAGGGGTGCTACTTGTGCATCTACTTGAGATACTAGCAGTTTGCCTTGTCGGAATCTTGAGATACGTAGAGTCAGTAGATCCTGCCCTGACCTCTTTGGAGTAGGTGTAATATCTTTTTGTGTAGAAAGTTCATTCTGAGTAGAACCCACTTTTCTGACAGAGATTTGGTTGTCTCTGTTAAGGGGAGTAGGATTTATATTTGAATCTACTTTTGTGTTGAGAGGCACAAAATTGTAATCAGCAGTACTTTCCACCCAGTCAATGACTCGTACAGAATGAGGAAAAGCCAACAAGCATTTTCCTTGATTTAATGATTTCCCAGTAATTTTTTGACTTGATGACGAAGAGGGGGCCACTAAATAGTGTTTCCCTTTATGTTGCGCTAATGCAAAGATATACACAGGTTGCGCCAGAGTAGGAACAAGCACAGGATACGCCAGAAAAGAAAAGGCCAAAGGGTGCTTTTCTTTGTTTTATCCAGCAGAGGTACTGGATATATTTTTCTCTGAATTCAAAACTGGAGGAGAAGAGGGAGTAGCCAAAAGCCTATTTCCCTTAGGTTGTGCCAATGCAGGAATGTGCGCAGGTTGTGCCAGAGTAGGAACAGGCATAGGTTGCGCCACTTGAGAAAAGGCCAAAGGGCACTTTTCTTTGTTTTGGACAGCAGTTTGTCGAGACGAAGTCTCCTTCGATTGCAGGGTCAGAGAAGTGGAGGGGCTAGCCAAAAGGCTATTTCCATTAGGTTGTGCCAGGACAGTGTTGGGCACAAGTTGCGCAGAGGCAGCAGGTTGTGCCGTTGAGGACTTAGGAGTCCAGATAGAGCACGTCTTGCTCTTAGCAGTGGCAGTAGTGCACTTGGTCCCCCCAACATTGATCATGGCCTCGTAGGCTGTCTGGTCAACTTGAACGACCAGGGTCTTCTGCGTCTTGCCGATTGATGCAGTATCATATTGAGTTGTCACTTTTTCATCGGAGGAGAGAGTCGTCCCCAGTAGAGTTGCCATTTTGTTTGCAAAAACAAAATTTTTATTACAAACTAAAAAAAAGAGTACGAGAGTACAATTGATTTCTGGGGAAGTACAAATCTAGGAATATGATCAGAAGACGATCACCTTATCCCTTGGACGATGTGATATCGAAGACACGAGCCTCTGGAGGATGCAAGAGCACTTTAGCAGGAGATTATGATCATTCCTGATACCTTGAGACTGATTTAAAACTCTATTTACAGAGTTCTTGAAATAACTGTTTAGCAGTAATTATGGGTTACGCGCACTTCAGGTTGTACGCCTCCTGTTCACTTGCACGAGCGGTTACACCAACTGCTGTAGATACATGGCATTGTTTGATTAAGATGCGCATGGTCGTAGGCAGTATAGTGGGCACTTCTACGAAGTTAGTGGCTTGCGTGCTATGTCACTCTGTTCTTAACATTGTTTGATCACCTTTCGCGAGCTTCATCAGGTTGCACGTGGGCATAATATAATAACCTGCCTGAGCGGTTACACCAATTGCTATGGACGTGTGGCATCATTTGATTGAGATGTGCATGGTCGTAGGCAGTGTAGTGGACACACTCTGCGAAGTTGGTGGCTTGTGCGCCACATCAATCTGCTAAAAAGTTGATCGGGTAGCGCCAACTAGCCAGGTTGCGCATGGACACAACTCAACAACTGGCGCCTTTGACTGGGTCTTCTGTGCTGTACTGATTAATTCTCGTGCCACATAATGACTTGTACGAACCAGCTGTCAGCATTAATTACATGCTAAAAAATCTTTTCGAGCGCCGCGTTGTGCGAGATTCGAATAGATTTTTCTTAAAATTCGTGATGTCAGTTGTCAAGTAATGATGATGCCGTTACAGCTTCTCGAGGAAGTTGACCACGTGGCACTCGCGTAACTGTATCCTGCGCAACCTGATGTTGGCGTAACCTGATGCTACGTAACTAGATGGTCTGGCATGCTACGCAACTAGATGGTCTGGCACAACATAATAATTTGGCGCCACCTGATGATCGCATACTTTAATGGGTGACACAACTTGATTTTCAGCCTCTACAACAGTCAAAAGTATGGCTCCCAATGCAACTCTAAAAAGCGTAGCCTCTTTGACACTTTAAGAAGCACAGTACCTCAGAGCCCAGAAGCACAGCCTCTTCGATGTCCAAACGCGCAGCCTCCACGGCGTGCAACTCAATCACAGCGTAGGACTTTTTGAAAGATGCCATGTGGCCAGTATGGCAATTGTATCTCTTCAGATACAATCAAATCCATTTTGTTTCAACAGAAAGAGATCTTTGAACAGTGTGCCCGTGCCACGTGTCATTGACTCAGTTATGTTGATGAACGGGTGCTAACCACCCAAGACCTCAGCAACAAGAGAATGCCAACAACTGCCACATGTCAGCTTATCAGCCGCCATGACGGTACAGTTACAACAGATTCTACAATTTTCTTATGCACGCAGTATTCCTGCATGCCGAGAATCCCTACGCACATCGTATATGTCTCGCCTATAAATACGAGAAGTATTATTTCATTCATGATCTTCGACTGCTTCTTGATTGACTAACCTAGATTACTACTCACAGGCATTCAGAGACACAAAGCAGGTTTTTCTCGTCCTCAAATCGTCAATGGAGTAAACAAACCATTACAGTGTTCGAGCTCCATCGTCACACTTTTCCAAAATCTTGTACTCAAAATTTCTATTTAGGATCTCTTTTGTACTCTCTCGTTTGTAATACAAAAAGTTCGTATAAATTTTGTTCATGGAAACAAACACTACAAAAAATAAGGTTTTTATCAGCAAACATTTTTGTTGCTAGAAGTAACAAAATCGTTGCCCAAATTTTTGGTAACAAAAACTTGTCGTTGTTGGAACCGTTGTTTTAGGTGCGTCACCTAAAGTATCGGCAAATTTTTTTTGAAGATGTTGTATATACTTGCCTTTTAGCAACGTGACCAATTTTTTGTTGCTACTTTCATCGATTAAAGGTTTCGTTGGTAAAATTTGTATTTTTGGCAACACACGTTTATCATTGTTGTATGCTACATTTAGCAACGAAATTAATGCGTTACCAAATATAACTCTTTTGCAACGTACAGAACTTGTTATTATATGATAAATTTAGCAACAAAAATACTCCGTTGCCTAATATAACATTGTGTAACACACAAAAGTTGTTGTTATGTACTAAATTTAGCAACGACATTAATACATTGCCGAAAGTTCCAAAATTCTGAAATAGATACATCTATTTGCAACACACAAAAGTCGTTGCTATATGTTAAATTTAGCAACAATATTAATACGTAACTTGTCTGGATCCATTCATGTATAACTTCATGTTCACCATTTATGGGCCCTCATGTGAAATATTGTACAATAACATAACTTGTTTGGATCCTTGTGTATTGATTGGGGTACGGGGGAGTATAAATGGTCATGTGAACAATTTCAAAGTAGTGTAATCATGTGCAAACTCTTATTGTAATCATGTACAAATTTAAGTCGTTTATATGTCTATCTTGTACTCTACATCACTAGTCACTGATAGTTCTCCACCTATAGTAGCTATTTATATTACAGTTCTCTTTCTTTTACTACATGTATTTTCTTTCAACGTTTTATGTACTTTACTATATTGCATGCTTTATATTCCTGTATTGATATGAATTATTGAGATTTTGTGCTCGTTCCTATCCTGACTGGACCTGTTGAAAATATTACAGGTAACCTGGAGATTTATAGCTAGCCTAGAGGACCAGTAAAGCCTGGAGTAGATTACTAGTTTATGGTTTAGTTTCTCTTTTAGAACTTGTTTTATAATAAGTGGTGTTTTGAGATTGTTGAGATTTTGGGAGTTTATTTAAGTTGTTGTTGTTTTCAGTTTTATATATAGTTGTTAGACTCCTGTGTTATCTTATCGTGCTTAGATTGTAATTGAGTATTATCGTATCTTATACCTGTCCTCCATTCGGAGTTGAGATTGTGACAGGTACATTATATAATTGTGTGAGTTGTTGATTAGATAGTGACCTAGAACAACATTCTACCATCGACACTGCGGCGTAGGATGGACGTACCCACTTCTCGCGCCCCTACACTGGGTGCGGGTCGTGACCCAAAATATAACTCTTTTGCAACGTGCAGAAGTTGTTGTTATATGATGAATTTAGCAACGAAAATATTCTGTTGCGAAATATAACATTGTGTAACACACAAAAATCGTTATTATATACTAAATTTAGCAACGATATTAATACATTGTCGAAAGTTCCAAAATTCTGAATAGATCCATCTATTTGCAACACACAAAAGTCGTTGCTATATGTTAAATTTAGCAACAATATTAATAAATTGCCAAAATTCAGAATTCATCATAATATTTGGTAGTGACTCATCGTCGTTACCAAAGAATTATTTTTCCCTGCTCATTCATGCACATGATAGTTTTGAATCATATATTCACACAATAATTTAGAATTTCATTTGAAGTAAAGAACATAAATCTTTTCATAATAAAATTTAATTGTCTTACGATTACATTCACCTCCAAAGTTAAATGTAAAAGTTATAACATAATTAAAAGATTCTTGAGCATACATAAAATGAAACATCTCTAATAAGCACTTCCAATTTTTTTTTTTACTCTAAAGGGGTGTTATTGCCTCTGTAAGAACTTTGCTCCATAAGTATCTAAAACATCTTCTTTATACAGGCCGTAGCAGCTAGGGACTCCTCTAATCTCTTCTTCATCTCTACCTTTTTGTGTCGAAACTCTTTCTCATCTTTGTCAGCTCAGCCCTTAGTCTAGCCTCTGTCTCGAAAGTTCTGAATGTTGCATTGGAGCAAGAGGAAGTTGTTGGCCAAGCATACATGCCAAGACCCTGGACATAAACTGACCGGTGATTTAAGACTTTCTCAACAACTTCATCTTGTGTCAATGATAATCCTTGTGTTCCCGCCTCCTCTTGAATTGCCATCATCTTTTCCTGAAATTATAATATACATAGAGAACACAAAAGCAAAAGATGAGTTAGCGATAGATCCAAGGACAATGCATCTAATCTCTAATAGTCAACAAGCTAATGCTCATATTTTTTTTCCATGAATTTGAAAGAAGCCCTCTGAGACCAAGAAGAAACTAAGAATGCTACAAACTGACTTGTCAAGAAGCATCTAATCTAATCTCGAAGAGCCTGTTATTTTGT
The DNA here is from genome assembly GCA_029216955.1 of Iris pallida. Taxonomy (NCBI): domain Eukaryota; kingdom Viridiplantae; phylum Streptophyta; class Magnoliopsida; order Asparagales; family Iridaceae; genus Iris; species Iris pallida. Next base: position 74,931,581 of record JANAVB010034417.1, read on the forward strand.
GCAAGTCCTCGGAAACTCTCTATTTCTTATGTGCAAGTCCTATCAAATTCTTCATATCTTATGATACATTGTAAAGAAGCCCTCATAAATTCTTTGGTGATAGTATGGTGTTTTTGTGGAGTGTGGAACAGAGTGTTCAATCATATGACTAGAAGTAGGAACATTCTGAATCAAGATAGGACTTATATATATCAAAATGAAATAAAAAGAAATATTCCATCTAGCTCTATGAAGCCTATAACTATTATGATAGTGACATGTGTGCCAGTGTTGTATTGGCACTGCAGTAACTTACATATTTCATTGCACCACCGTGTGGGTGTATCATGTGGGAAGGAATGTCAAAATTGATATTATAACATCAATGTATCCCTATGTAGATTTGAGAGAAGGGGACCAAAGATACCTTTATTTGTGTGATGTATGGAATATGTAACCTGCAGACATATGCAATGTGTGTAGTATATGGATTAGGGGTCTACTGACAATGCACATATGTTGGGGATGACTGTAGGATTTAGAAGGAGATTCAGTATATAGTGGAGTGTGTCCTGCTATCAAATGCCATTATTCCTGGAAGAAACTATAGCAAGATGAAACACAATAGAAATCTGTGTCTGTGTACAAGTTAGATGTGCATCAGGTAAGGGTAATGAAAGAGTTTTAGTTGGCTAAAAACAAACATTAAAAGGTGTAAGGATAATTTTGCAAAATGCTAAGGGGAATGAAAGACCGAGTATTAGTTCAGGATAGATGTACCGGTTAGATAATTCTTGAACTCTGTAACAGAACCCTAAAAACAAATATTAAAAGTTGTAAGAGATGAATTAAACCACTATTCATAGATTAGTACGGAGAAAAGAATCCATGGGACATGATGATGGCATCTCCTGTAGAGAAATCTTTTTTTTCCTTTGATATAAGGCTTGTCATTAACAACCGTCCTTGTCCTATGCTTGTGGCACATAGATCCCCTCACATGCCCTTTTTTTATTTTGTCCAGACTCGGATTCGAACACATGCTCACTAACACTCTCCCTTACTAGTGTTACCACTAGATCACCCCCTTGGTAGTTTTAGAGAAATAATATTAAACACAAGAAAATTGTTTAAGCCAAGTAACAAGAAACATTAATTTAATTGCTCTATATGTTTATGTAGCTTCATTTGACAAATTCTTAGTGACAATCACCTCATAACACGTAGCTATGACCCTTGTGTCCTACTTAATCAGTTCCTAAGGGAGCAGTCAGATTAAATCAGCTAAACACATTAAAATAGGAAGTGAACCCCATCCAAGAACAAGTGAAGATAATCATACTTACAGTAAAAATCTATATTCAAACACAAATATCATAGCGCCTATGCCTCTACGGTCCTACCAAGGAACACTTGATCCATCCCTAGGTTGCACAAACATGGAAACAAATTCGGATAAAGGGAAGATAAAAATAAATTTTAGGATATGGATACTAGGCATGGATAAGGTTATATATACATAGCATATTTATATACGTATTTTATATATTAGTTATTAACAATATCTATATTTTTGCATGTTTCCAATAGAAACTAGATTCCATGAATTCCAAAAAGGATTTGCTAAAAAATAAAACACTCTTTCTCATATCTCAAGTATGTTTGGCACGAATGCGATTATATAAAACCATGTTTTGGATCCTTTTGGGGATTAGACATGGGCAAGCCCTATATGACATGTGTAAAGAGAGTGGTATTTGGGGGGATTAGATATGGACGATCCCATATGACATGTGTAGAGAAAGTATGGTGTTTGATACATGTAGTAATATTGTCATCAGGAGAAGCATACGTACAATGTAGATCCACCATTTTCAATCATCTATACTTGATCTCCTTAATATATAACCTACGCACAATCCACAAGTATTCTATTATGGACAAAATATTTATTTCAAATCACGATATACCAAAATCGGCTCTCTCTCACTCTGATGGAGCCTGGAGGACTACATTTATAGAAATACTCCTAAACTCTTTTTTTTTTTTTCTTTGTCATAACGAAGGAACACACTACTACTAACAGTCAGTCCAGGAACCATATCAAAAATTGAATATTAACCGCTACTTCACCTTATTTTGGATTTTATAAAGAATTTGGTTCAACCTGAGAAGAGTTGAGATGTCCGGAGTTTTATGCCATTCTAGTTTAGGGCCTCTTTGCATAACCTGATCCTATATCCACCGGAGTGCAAGAGGAAGCCTTACATCCATCCTGAGCTATAAGCACACTACAGTTTTTGTACAATAATATTAAGGGTAAAAAATTGAAAATGCTTGATTTTAAACTTGGAGAGCACCAACGTTAGTCTATGTTCCTTTCCACCAGCCTATTTCAGTATTCTAGCAATTCGTATGAAGCATAACTGGATCACCCTCCTTTTCTTTTATAAAGGATATAAACTAGTTGCATAATACTTGTATTCATACAAAAAATCTCTCCCTCTCAAAAAAAGAGGATATTGTCGGACCTTCTCATCCCCTCTCCGTTGGAAGACTGCTGCAGAAGACGGGAATGAAGCATGACTTACTAGAGGCAATGATCAATTAATTACTGACTACAGTTGTAAGCTGACATATAGCCCTCAAAGTTGACACCCTAACCTTTCAACTACCCACCCCCTTCTCCCCTACCTAATCTCATTTTCAGAAAAGGGTGCTCAGCCACAAGAGCCGCTTATGCTGGGTCTGGGGAAAGTTAAGATTGTATGCAGCCTTACCCCCATACAAATATGGAGAAATTGTTTTCGCGACTTGAACCCGCATCCTCCAGGATACAAAGGATGCATGAAACAAATCATACCATCATCCCTCCCCCTAGTTCACTCTATGGATTGATCCACATGTTCAATGCTTCCAATTTATGTGGTTTGAAACTAAATGCCTCATGAAGCTTGATATCAAGGTTTCAGAAACAAATGAGGCAATGAGATTAAAGAACAAAAACATGATTAATATTGTCACGACCCGTACCCGGATTGAGGGCACGAGTGGGTGACAGCATCCAACCTACGCCTCAGAAACGGTGTAGAACGCTGTCTAGGTCAACTATCTAACAACAGTTATAATATCAAAAACTGTCGAGAATGGTCAACTTCGAATGGAGGACAAGCAATGGGAATAAAATATACTCAATAACAAATTCTAAAAAAGATAGATGGTACTGAAAGATGAAGACAACAAGATATAAAAATATTATCCATAAAATTCAACACAGAATAATACAAGTCCAAAGTCTCAGAATCAACAATCTCAAATACAAATACTAAAATAATAACAAGCCAAAGACAAAGTACAGTACTAAACTGATCTAGCTTAGCTACCACTAATGCCTCGTCGCCTGGAACTAACCCCTGCTGGACAAGGGTCTCCTGGTTTATGCCCACTATATCATGAGGACCATATTAGGTAGGACACTCATCCTTTCCATCAGTAAAATTTTGTCAACATATCCAGTCAGGATGGAACGAGCACAATTCTCCAACAGCAGTTCTAGTTAGACGATAAAGAATATGTAGCAGTAAATAAAGAGAATATACATGTGAAATGGAAAGTAAATGAAATTAACATGATAAGGTTAAAGCTTTAAACTATAGTTAGAGCAATGGCAAGAAAACTGATCATATCATGTACAAGAGTCAAGAATCACATTATCTATGTGAGTGAATACTAGCTTTGACATGTGGCCGGTTTGGAAACTTGCACAATGTTTCTGGCATGGTTAATCATACGTCGGGTGTATGATTAACACTCACAAACAATTTTTACACTATAGGGTATTGACCACATATCTACACTAATACTCCCCATTCCCGACTGATACAGTGGATCCAACCATGACACTTTAGACATGGATTCTCTGAGAAGGTCGCGAGCCCTTCATAAGAATCATGTCTATACAATGCACAAGGAACAAGAGACTTGCACAAGATATACCAAAGATTATAAGGAATAACATCTCATCACGGAATCCAGACAAATACCAACTCGTGTGAACAATGTATCAAGAGAATAAGGATATCTACACTAAATACAAGAAACATAGACGATATCATAAAACAGAAATATTATCAGAGAATGTACTCGCCTGAGATCTGGTAAAAAATGTCAACAGTGTACCGAGGCTCAGAGTGAAGTCACAGACCTAAAGATGAGATATACATGAGTTAAATAGGGGGTAATAGTGTTAGGCATGAATTCTAGTGTATACTATGCAAATTTAGGTCAAACTCAGTCAAACTAAGTCAAGCTAAGTCAAACAAAGTCAATCTAGATCATACTAGGTCAAGGGTTGACCTACAGTTGACTTTTGGTCAACTGGTCAACTTCAAATCCAATCTAGGTCAAACTAGTCTAATTAGTCATTTCTAGGTATTACTAGTCTATATCTAAGTAATTAGGTTTGTATCTTAAGGATTTTAGCCAAAATAGTTAATATTAGGTTAGGATACCCTTTAGCATTATCTTGGTGTTACCCCCAAGGTAATATCAAGACCTTAACTCAACAAATATCTAACCCATGCCCCAATGGGATACATCCCCTATATACCCAATATGCATTTATGCCAAAGTATCCCTACCCTTATCTTCCTCATAACATACATAGCCTAAACAGGTATCTTCATACCCTCACCCAATTTTCAAACCCTTCCAAAGTTTCACAATTTGATGCATTTCCAATACCTCCTTTTCACGTCGTCGAGCCGCTTTGAGTGCTTCTTGGAGCCGGGCCATTTCAATTTCTAAATCCCGAAGGTGAGCTTGACATTCAGTAGCTTCTTTCTCTTTTTCTGCAGCTTCAGTCGTATGACGCTCAACAGAAGAAGTTGTCTTGATAATGTGAGATTCTAACTCTATAGAGCGCTGTGCGGAAGCTACTACAGAAGCTTCAAAATATACTTTTCGTCTTACAGCCTCACGAGCCATCGCCTCACATTCAACATCAACAATTTTCTGGATGTTTTCTCTTATTAAATCTTTATAAGACTTGATGGATTCTTCAAGCTCATTCAAAATATGATCTAAATAGTTGACTCTATCTAGATTATCGATCTTGCGGATAGCTCCAACGATGAAGGAGGAAGGGCCTCTTACTGACTCATAAGGTTGGCCCTTTCCATGACCATTTGAATTAGAGGCTTCAGAGAAGTAAAGAAATCATTATTATAAGCTTCGACGATAGCTCTGTTCATCGCTGAGATACTTGGAGTTGCCACTTCTGTTTGAATTCTTCCTTCTGCAATAGCTGAGGAATTATAGATTGAGCACCAGAAGACCCGAGTACTGGCATCATAGAAGAACTTTCCTCTCCAGTTTGGATCCCCGTATCCAGGGGTGCCATGGTCGAGCTAAAACTGAATGTGGTCAACGCAGCTATTGCAAGCGTCCTAACAGGACCCACTGTAATCAAGATACACAGTCATTATACATCATTAAAAGAATTAATGTAAATAAAAGCTAAAAATTTACCTGATCCTGGCAATGGGGTCTCACGGGGCATGTCCTGATCTGAGTGGAGCCTGGCCATGGTAGTTTCAGACACAGCTGCCTGACTACTTCCAGCTTCGGAGCTGCCTGATAGGAAATGGATGCTTCCGGACCCTGATTCTGCTTGTTCAGTTAGGACAATCACTTTTGTATCCTTGACCTCAAAATCTTGGTTGGTAGTGGTTTGAGTCTCCACAGCATCAGTGGTGGGATTTTCATCGACTCCAGCATCTTCAGAAACCATAGTCCGATTTTCATTCATTCTTTTATAATCATCAGAATTGTCATTTTTTCAGGCTCATCAGTTATTGGACTTGGGAGCCCCTTTTCAATAAATGGGTGGTCCTTACCCTCAGCAGTAGAACGGCCTTCTTTGGTCGGTTGTTCTGGGTTCAGTGGAACTTCCACTGAAGCTTGCTCTCCTTTAACGGTGCTCGTGGAATCATCTCCGATTGAGACATCGCTATAGTCGCAGCCTTCGAGGGCTACAATCATTTCTTGATCTTCTTGAGAAAGAGTAGGAGTTTGGGCAGCCGGAGGATATGTAACCTCGGCATGAGATTATGTAGGATACAACTCCTTCTCGAGAAGTATGGTCTCTGGGACTTCGGGAGTTGGAGATGACAGCATTATCCCTACTACAGCCTGTGCAGTCACAGGAACAATCAACTGCATAACCCTGTATCCTGGGATCTCCTCTGTAGTGACTAAGGCTGGAGTGTTGATTACTGTAGCCTCCGTAAATAAAAAATAATAATCTCAATATATTTTTTAAATCATGATTATACTTAAAAAGTACGGAGCTTACCTTTTTGAGGTGGCAGATCTTTCAGCGAAGGTAATAATGTATCAGGTCGACTCGAAGATTCTCTTGGTTTGGAAGGAGTGGGTGAAGCATCAATTTCTTGAGGATCCTCTTGAGTCAACATTAATTTCCTTCCGGTCTTCCGCAGCAAAGGTTCCATAGGTTCTTCTTCAACCTCATCAAGGTTATCTTGCATAGTAGCAACCCTGGTCACCTCTTCTTGGATAGCTCGGTTGCTTCTTAGAACTGATGAAGGGGTTGCCTCTCTTCCTCCAGGGGATGCCCCAATATGTATTTGCTTTGACTGAGACCGCATTGTCCTGGAGGTGATCTGCTCAGTAATGGCCAACGTGGTCTTCTTTTTTTCTCCCCCGGTGCCTTAGGTGAAGAAGAAAGATCATCAGGGTGTGCAGGAGTAAGTGACTCTCCAGTTTTCCCTTTTTGCTAAACCTTTTAGTAGGAGACTTTTCATTTCATGTCTTTAATGATACATCTAATGGATCATTAACTTCATCTTGGAAGCCCACAAGAGAAGCTGCCAAAGGATCATCAGCGGGGTCTCAATCTTCCACATCCCTGAATGATTGTGCAGTGTGGACTCCAGTCCTTGATCGTTTATCACTAGCAAAGTTGTGGGCTAGGTGGAAGTTTTCGGCAAAAGTATTGGCCGAAGTATAAAAATTAGCTTATGTATATAACATATGCGGGCCTTGAGCAAGAGTATTGGGTATAGAGAATATGGCTTTGGAGACCCTTGTATTGTAATAACTCCAAGCCCTGGAACCATCAATCAGGAAACCCTTGGCCTGTAGGCAAGTGGTGGCATTCCCTACATGCAGCTGATCGTACCCAAATTTTCGAGCGAATCGACTTGGTAAATATGGTTCTAAGAAATAGTCGCCTTCAAATCGGTACACTAAGTGAGATGGCCAGATTATCTTCAACCATATAAAAGTAACCGGAGACTAGCGGAGTGACGCTGTTTCTAAATCCATGAGCTGTGGAGGAATAGTCTCATATCCTGGAGGGGGAGGGATAAATTAAAATCTTCATCCGGAACCACGAATCAGTGCTAATACATTTTGAAAGGGCAGTTAGGTTCCATCGAGCATTAGAAAAATGCCTAATGAAGTTTCCTCTGGCTACACCCATATAAGGGTCCATCAAACTAGGATAGTGCATCAGCAGCCACCCAAACAGATACGTGTAAGGTATTTCGATGTTAGAAAAGTCCTTCCAAGAAGCCTTATCATGTAACATGGTGTCAACAAAAGAACGCAGTCATGCGTTCAAGCAACAAGTCATCGCCAAAAGAAGATCCATCTTGTAGCCAAATACTAGTCGTACGGTGGTGAATAGTACGCCTCGATGGAATCGATCAACTGTACTGGCTCCGAAAACTATGAACCGTCGCAGCCATAATGAAAAAAACCTGCCAATTGGGCTTCTCGAGACTTGGGTTTGTAACCCTGCCTGAGATAACTCTCAATGGTAGCACCAGCAGTAAAAGGGTGCCAGTCTACATTCAAGATGTTATCAGTGTATTTGGATTTTTCTTTTAGCTTCTCTATATCGCTGCGGCTAAGCGATTTAAAGAAGCGAGGATCACAAGCCTGATTCACAATGATCTTATCTTCATAGATATGGCCCAAAAATTAGTATCACAGCCATTTGGTCGTGTAATAGGTCCCTGTGGAAGAACTTTTGTAATAAAAGGAGCATATCTTGTAATAGCATAGAAGTTCCTTAAATACATCTACCTTTCAAGGGTTCTCTGTTGTCAGGATATTTAGCTCTTCATTGGTAGGCACACATTCTTCATATGGGTTGTCATCCATTGGTAGATGTGAAAGATACTTCATCTTATAAAGTGTAAAGCCAATTTCTCCGTGAGGAGTCATGAAGGTGCCAATTCTATCATTGTATCTTTCTACTAAAGCCAAGAACATATGGGCATTCGGACGAAAGCCGTGAACAATAGTCCACATTAAGTCATAGAGTTCTAGTTCGAGGGGTTTGTCCTTGAACTGATTTAAAATCAAAATCACTACGCTGCTCCAGCGCTTCATGTCAGGGTTTACTAGTCCTGTCAAACGCATGGTCTGATCTGGATATCTTCCTTCAGCTTTTATGAATGTGTTCGCAAAGATGGGTACTCTGACTGGAAGTGGCAGCGATGAATCTTCTGGAGGTACATAGCTTGGCTTTAAACCCCTCAGATGAGATCTATACTTATCTGAAGTGCTGTAGAATAAGTCATTATTCTGCGGGCCTAATCTGTAACATATCTTCCCAACTCTGGCTTGCTGAATTGCAGTCATATCCCATGCCATCCATCACAGATTACTGGATAATGCATATCAAGACAGGGACATGTGTCTCGATATTTTGTGAGGTACATATTTTTGTCCCCATATTGGTAGATCATGTCCTCTTTCTTCGCCTTGGGTTGGGACGTCTTCTTAATTGCATCTCCAAATAAGAAGGCTAATTTTTTATGTACTATATTGTCCAGACTCTCCAAAGGTTCACCATTCATTAGACATAACAGAGTTGTATTCTCTTGAGCAGCAAGTACGGCCTTTCTGGATTAGGAAAGATCGTATTGAGGATACGATACATGTGACAAGTCTTTTTGATATTATGAGACTCTGAAAACCGAAGCTAATCTCTCAGCATTGTCTTCCCTGAGTTCAACTGCAAAAAGAGGGAGCAAAGATTAATTATAGAGTCTGTGTAACAAACTCTAAAAATTTAAATCAGGGTGCGCGTATCCCTATGTTGTGCCGGTCTTCAGAATGTGCCTAGTGTTAGTTCAAGTCAGCATGAACTAAAGTTAGCATAAATTCTACATTGCGTAAGCTATAAAGATGTGCCTAGTACAAATTCAAAAGTGTGCACGACTGAAGTACGCAATCGCACAAGTTCAGAAGGTACAGGATTGAAAATTTTACAGCATAATTTGTAAAAAATAATATGTTTTATGCATCCAACACTTTAAAAAGAGGGGGCACAAGTGAGGAAGTGTGCACCTGCACTCTAAAAAGAGGAGGCACAGGTTAATCAGAGCTCTAAAAAGAGATGATCAATTCTATTCACTAATGTCTAAGTGATGATCGATTTTATCCTTCGAAGATCACCTTCGAGCGGTGGGTTGGCTTGTTCAGCCCTCGATGATGGTGGCACATAGCGAGGCACTCTCACTGGTGATGCGAATGATGAAGAACCAACAAGGGGTGTGCCCTTGTCAGCAATCGATTTCCTTGGCACCATTAGAGGATCGAAAAAGCATGGGAAGAAGAAGACAAGAAAGGGAAGGGGATTAACTTTTCAGTAAAAGTGAATTTTCTCTCCTAAATAGCTATTTATAGCCCAAAGTGACTTTTTGTCCGTTGCACAATTTGCGCCCAAAAGTCGGAGTCTGTTGTATTACTGACAGACGCAACTCATGATAATCTTCTCTAGATTCAAAGTATTTTAAAGCTTAAAATTTTTGAAACTTTTAAAACTTTGAAGGGGGTCTTGTAGGAGCTAAAAAATAAAGGGGTGCCACTGATCAGAAGGCGCCAGCATCAAGTAGTGCTTGGCAACTAGGTGGCACGACACATAGGTTACGCCTATATTAGGGTGCGCGAGGGCCACGTGGCAAGTTTCCTCGAGAAGTTGTAACGTAAGCCATTATTACTGATAGCTCCAAAGTCGAAGAATATCTCTTTGAATCCCGAGGAGTGCGACGCTCGAGGAGATTATGTCAGTTGCAATTAATGTCGACAAACAAAGTTGTGTCAGTCATCAACCGGCGTGAGAAAAGAGTGAGGATTGAACAGACAGATTAATTGAGGGGCGCCAGTAGTCAGGTTACGCCATGCGCCACCTATCAACCTGGTGCCACTTAGTCAATTTTTATCCAGAAGCAAGATGACGTGGCGTACATGCCATTAATCTCGAAGAACACGTTCACCATACTGCCCACGACCACACGTATCTCATCAACAAGATGTCACGCATCACTAGCAGTTAAAGTAACCGCTCGTGCAACTGGATAGGAGGTACGCAACTCAGATATGCGCGCCACTCAGAATAACTACTTGAAAGTTATTTCAGAACTCTATAAATAGAATTTCAAATCAGTTCTCAAGGAGGACTAATGATCATAATTTCCTGCTAAAGTGATGTTGCATTCTCCAAAGGCTTGTGTCTTCAATATCATATCGTCCAATGGATAAATTGATCGTATTCTGATTAGATTTCTATAGTTATACTTCCACAAAAATTATTGTACTATTGTACTTTCTTTCTTAGTTTGTAGAAATTAAACTTTTTTTGCAAAAAAATTGGCGACTCTGCTAGGGACGATTTTCTCCTCCAACGGGAAAGTGACAACTCAATGTGATACCGCGTCGATCGGTAAGATGCAGAAGACCTTAGTCTTGCAAGTCGACCAAACAGCCTATGAAGCCATGATTAGTATTAGGGATACTAGGCACGCCACTGTGGCTGCCAAGAATAAGGTGCGTGCCGTATGGACTCTCAAATCCTCAACAACACCAATCACTGCTTCTATGCAACCTGCACCTGTTGCCTCTCTGGAACAAAACAAAGGGTAATGCCCTTTGGCCACTCCCTCTTCTTCACTAGTTCTGAACTCGGAGAACAGCCTATCTAATGAGGCTACTAATCAGAACAAGGAAAGCTCCCTTTGGCCTTTTCCTATTCTGAACAAGTTGTGCCTATTTCTGCCCTGGCATAAAACAAGGGAAAATGCTTTTTAGCTAATCCCTCTTCTCCCCCAAGTCTGAAAATTGTTGGGAATACACCTATTTCTGCCCTGGCACAGAATAAAGGAAAGCACCCTTTGGTCTTTTCTTATTTTTCCCCAGTCCTTGACTCGGCAGAAAATACTTCTGGTTGCGACCTTGCGCCAATCAATACAAAAGCTCTTTTGGGTAGAAACTCTACTCATCTTGGCAAAGACAATCAAATCTCTGACGAGAAAGTAAGTTCAGTTCAGAATCAACTTTCTACTACTCGGATGTGCCATGCTAAGCGTAGGAACAGGATGTGCAGCACAAATAGGCATTCTGCCTACTGTTTATGGAGGATAATCTCAGGTTTGGACCAATTTGGAGCCATTGGCTAGCTTGAGGAGATCTCATTTTTGGGGCTTTTCCTTGTGAAGGAACACACCTAGGTAACTTTCCATTCCCTCCACCAAATCTCGATTTCCTTGCATGGTTAGGAAGCCCTAGGTGCCCTCTCTCTGTTGGTATAGGCATTGCTAGGGTTCGTGTCCAATACGTGTCCATATCGGACACGTATCAGACCATGGTCGCAAGTGTTCGACCTAATGCCTCAATAGGATTTTCTTCACTGTTTTTAAATAGTGTTTGAATAGGAAATTAGGTTTTGGTCTTGCTTGTGTGAATCTTGTATTCTGAACACGTTTTCGTGTGGTGTCGTGTCGTAATTAGGACACGAACACGCTGTGCCCGCGTGCGTGCACGAGCACTGTAGCTCCCCTGCTACCACGTGTCTCGTGCACCTTGTATACGACACAAGGACACGCCAAATTTGGTATAGACACTGGGACAGTGTCTGCGCACACTCCCCCAAGGTTTTACGATACCTCGTTTCGTGTCGGACATGAAAACGAGGCCGCACTGGGTTTATACTGTGTTGTGCTGCGCGAAAAATCGTGTACTGATACACGAGTCGTGTCCACTCTGGACACGACGTGGTCGTGTCGTGTTGGGTCACACGTGGGCTACACGTGGGCTACACGTAGGTATGACCACGAGACCCCACGTGTCGTGTGTCGTGTCCTACAGACACGTGCACGTGTGCACAACACTGTTTTCCTGTGTACTGTCCAGTTTCTGTTTTCTTGTGTTTATTTCCAGTTTAATTGTTTAAATTATGGTTTAATTGCTAATTAAGATCCTATATATATATTAATAACCTCTGTTAATCGATTTCACATATTAGAATAGGTTTTTAATGTAGAATTGGATTCGATTATGGCATGATTAACTGATACAATGTTCTGATACATGGGTTATTCAATTCTGAACTTTAAAATCCTATTAAGCTATTTTAAATTGTTGATTCAGTTATCTATTAGCTAATGTTGGGTTATGATTAACATGGATTTCCTTGTTTTCGAAATTGGCATTTAGTTAGGCTAATTGTTAAGTAACTGATACATGTATAGGACTTGAGATCCTAAACTTTTCATTCTCTGTTTAATCTAAATTCTGGCATTTAAAGTTGACATGTTAGATTCAGTTTCATGAACATTACTTGAATGTTGGTTTAGGATGCATGGAGGAATAGTTGAATTGTTTTCAAAATTGGATGCCAAACTCCTATGTTTATTTTAACTGTTTTCCAGTTTCCCCCACTTGGCAAATGCCATACACTGCACTGTTTTACAGTTTTCTTAACTTGAACTGATTAGTGATTCAATGTATGTATCAATATCTGAGTTTTGCATCTTGATGATGAACTCAAGAACTGAGTTCTTATAAAACCTGAGAATACTAATTGATTTCCCTTCCTTTATATGATTTGATTTCCTTTTTCCTTAAAACTGAATTGGGTTCTACTCCTTCTTGCACTGTCACAAGAGTATTCAAAAACTTGAGACAAATTCTGAACCATTTTGTCATTTGTTAATTGATTTCCTTTCTTCTTTTCATTGACTGCAACTGGTTTCATATTTAGTATAAACTGAGAATGGTTTTTAACCCATATTGTACTTGCAACTGATTTCTTCTTCCTAAACTGGGTTGAGGTTCAATAAGAACCTGGGATTTAAAATGTATTGACTGAACTGATTCCTTTTATTCCTTGACTTTGTGTTGAGGTTCAATATTAACTTAAGTTGGTTGTGTTTCTAGTTTGATAACTTGGCTATATATATGATGATGGTATTGTTGATTTGTGAAAACCTGGGATCTGTTTTCTCTTACTTTCATGTCCTGAAATCTGAGAATTCATGGAGTATAGGTGCTTCATGTGTTGACTGTTATGGTGTTTCCAGATTTCGATTTCCTTTAGATTCTGTACACACACATACCCTATATGCCTTGGCACACACAGTGTTTTCACTCATATTTCACACTTTTACAGTTTTCCCTACACACACTAGTTCTCTCCACACATGTCTAACTTCATACACTCACTCACTATCATATTACACCTAGTCCCCTTCATTGTCTTCCTCTTTAGGATACCACATACACACAACACTCTGAAAACCTGGGACTGATTCCAGGTTTTCCTCACATCCCCCTTAACACACTGTTTCACTCAAAAATCTCACACACACACAGTGACACATTTGTTCACTCACCTACCTACATTGCTGTCTTAATACCTGTCCCAAAACCCCCCTACATGACTGTCCAAACAGGCCCTTAACTAACTCATGGCTATCCTAAACTAGTCCTTATCACCCCACCACCTGTCACACATGTGCATGCCTCACTTCACACTCACACACATACACATGACATCATAGGACACCCCCTTAGTTCCCTGTCAAACAAGTTTTCCTGTTTTACACTCTACACACACCAATATTTCTTGTCACACACCATCTAGTCTAGTACACACACACACATATGCTTTGACACCCTCACATGTTTGCACACCCACACTCTTCCCTCCCCTCTCTACATCTATATATATATGTGCATAATAAATCAACTTGTATATATATGTTAAGTCTATATAAATGTAGTGTGATGTTTCCTAATGTGCATAACTATAACCTTGTAATATTAGAAGTTTATATTGTGAATGTGCCCTTTTCTATACATATGTATATAAGGTGTAGGAGCAATGTATTTACCAATATAGGTTGTATTGGCTTATGTAGATTCCTATATTATAGCCTATGTATATATAATATTTATACATATGTGATTTGTGTGTCATAGACTTGTAAAGCTTGTGATGTGATGTGTACTGCTAGGATAGGCTGATTAGACTTGTTAGACCTAGATAGTTGAGTCTAGACTATCTTGACCATAGTTGACCTAGTTGACTGGTATAGTTGACTGAAGTTGACCAAGAGTTGACTTTGGTCTAGATCGACCTAGATTCATATAGAACTCATAGTAGTACATCTTATTACCATTCTGGACTTGTTGTGACTTGTGTTGCTCTAACTAGGAGTCAGGTGCCTCATCTCGGACAGTACATTTTCACAGCTATTCAGATACCAGGCGAGTACATTCTCTGATCATTTCATATCCTGCTTAGAATTATTTTCTGCATTAAATTACTTTACTTGATACTGTCACGTTGGTCACACGGATTAGTACTATATGGATCCCTTCTTGAGATGTTATCCCTTCAGGGAGCATCGGGTACTCTATGTACTGTACGTTTCACTTACATGGCGTATCATATGCTTCTTTGGTTCTTTGATCACTTGTGACATATACTCATATGATCACAGAGTCTTCTTTGAATCCTTATTCCATTTATTGGGTCTATCAGAATCCCCATTTTGGGACTACTATGTATCACCTTCGGGGTCTACTACCTTCGGGGTCTACTACCTTCGGGGTCTACTACCCTTCGGAGGCTATTACATAGAATCATAACATAACCTGTTTGGATCCTTGTGTATTAGTTGGGGGTACGGAGGAGTATAAATAGACATGTGAACAATTTCCAAAGTAGAATAGCCATGTACGCCTCTTTAGTATAGCCATGTACAAATCAAGCCGTTCACATGTCGACTTTGTACTCTGAATCACTAGTCACTGTTGGCTCTCTACTTATAGTAGATATTTCTATTACAGTTCTCTCTCTGTTACTTACTGCATTTTTTTCAGTATCTATATCTTACTTTACTGCATGATTATATTTTCTAACCTGCTATGAACTGTTGAGATGTACTGTGCTTGCTCCCGTCCTGACTGGACCTGTTGAAAATTTTACAGAGGATGATGAGGAACCCTGCACCCCTTACTTGGAGCTTGCCTAGATGACACTCGCGACCTGGACCCCTGGGGAGGTTCAGGCAGCTGCTGAGGATGGCACCCTTGCTTAGTATAGATAGCTTAGACTGTTTTCCATTTTATGTTTAGTTGTTGTTCTTGTTTCAGAGTTGTATATTTTTAGAGATGATTAAACTTGTATTTCTTTTCTGTTGTACCTCAGTTGAGGATTCTTTCAACTATTTTATCGTGCCATATTCTACCTCTAGATTGTGATTGAGTTGTACCTCTGTGTTGGCCTCCTTATGGAGAGTATTCATCATATGTTAGTTATAGTTCATGACCTAGAACAGCGTTCTACCGCCGACACTGCGGCGTAGGCTGGGCGTTGTTACGCTCTCGTACCCTCACAGTGGGTGCGGGTCATGACACGTTTTTAGTGGTGGCCCATACAGGTCGAGTTTGTGTAGTGGTATTCGAACTAGAGTACCACTACAGCCTGCAGTAGGATTAGGAGTTATTTTAAGGTACTCAATCACATTAGGAAAAACTCTAACTGAATTCCTGCTATCTAAATTCCTGATACTTCCTTGAATAACTGTCCTCCCTTGAATTATCGTTTCTATCTCAGTATTGATTCCTTGTTTGATCTGTTTCCAGGATGGTGATTGAGACACGATCGCATCGCTCTGGCTCAGCAGACGCTGGTGAGAGGCCTACCACCCCTCACCCAATTGTGGATGCTGGGACTACAGCACACCCTATTTCTGCTCACATAGGAGCTTCTGTAGCTTTTGGGAGCGCACCTCCACCTGTCCGGAGGTCTTCCCTCGTCATTCCAGATATGTACCAGCAGCAGTTACCTTCAGAGACAGTAGATGTGGCTCAGATGTTTACCCTCTTCCAGCGATTCATGGAGTTTCAGCAATAGATACAGCAGAGCCAGTCTGCTGATATCCGACAGAGCATACAAGATACTCACCAGTTGGTTAGGACGACAGTGGAGCTAGTGGCTGCTCAGCCACAGGGAGGCCAGATACAGCCGTATCAGCCGAGGACTCCAGACATCCATTCCTTCAAGAAGATGAGACCCCGAGACTTCAAGGGTACAGAGGGCATCATATACGCTAACGATTGGATAGAGCACATTGAGAAGATATTCCGATTGGCACAGATACCAGCAGGATTACAGATCGAGGCAGCCGCCAGTCAGATGCAGGACTTGGCCCGTACCTAGTAGCAAACGAACCCAAGGGTTGGTACAGCCGGTCAGACTTGGGCAGCGTTCAAGAAACTATTCAAGGAGAAATTCTTTTCCGATACCGCACTCCGTGCTTTGGAGGCGCAGTTCGAGAGTTTGGTTCAGGGGAACCAGACCGTTGAGGAGTACGCTGGAGAGTTCAGCCGTTTGAGCAAATTCATCGAGGACCTTACAGAGGTCGGGAAGACGAGGAGGTTCCGCAGGGGTTTGATCAAGGAGATCAAGTCATATACCAAGAGCGGCCGCGACGCCACTTTCGAGCAGATTCTGGTAGGAGCCATGACAGCGGAGGACGATCTTGGGCTGAAGAAAAAGAGGATGCGAGACACTCAGGAAGCTAGTGGCAGTGCAGGCCCGGCCAAGAGGCCCCACCTACAGACTCAGCAGCAGTATCCGTATCAGATGCCCCGCTTGCAGATTCAGTAGCAGTATCTGCAGCATATGCTACCCCGACAGTTTCAGCAGCAGCATCCGCAGCAGATGCTACCTCTACAGTTCAAGCAGCAGATGCTACCTCTACAGTTCAAGTAGCAGATGCTACTTCTACAGTTTCAGCAGCAGTACCAGCAGTCGAGGGTCTACCTTCAGCAGCGTCAGTTTCAGGACTGTGTACCTTTTCAGCAGACGCAGCAGCCACAGAGGCAGCAGCAGGCCTCGGAACAGTAGCTAGTTATTATTTGCCCTTTCTGTATGAGACCAGGGCATAGTTGGGGCGAGTACCGGAAGAGGTTGGGCAGATGTTTGCTTTGCGGGGGATCCGATCATCGTCTGAGAGAGTGTCCCGAGTCATCAGGACAGACAGTTCAGGAAGCAGGAGCTAGGGCTCCGGTAGGCCAGCAGAGGGGATTACCCTTACCGACTCAGCAGCAGAGGTACATGCAGCATCAGCAGCAGGCCAGGGGAGGCCAGCAAGGGCGAGCTTTCACCAGGACAGTCGAGGATGCTAAGACCGTTGGAGATCTAGTTACAGGTTCCGTTCTTTTGAATCAAATTCTACAATTGCCTCTTATAACTGCCTTGAAATTTCGATTCCTTCTGTTCCTTGTTGAATTATCAATTTTGTTCTGTTGTTCTTGTGTTATGTTTGATTTCTTCTGAGATAAATCATATGGGCTAGGTCACCCAGTTATGGAATCTGGAATCTTCGATAGTCGTGTTTAGCTGGCATAGTGAGGACATATAGTTAGATTTAGGACGTATTTCTCGGGTGTAGGAATTTAAGGTTTTTGCTGCCAAGCATGCGACAACGCGAAAATTTTAAATACCATGATTCTAGAGATATGTGCCTTGGTCGAGGACTCTGTGATTATCGTAGCCTTGCTCACTAGCACGACGAAAATTCTGAGTATCATGATTTTCGACAGACGCATATGATTATCTGACGGTATGTTTGAGACTTTGATTGTGGGGTGTTTGACCTAGAAGGACTGCTACCATCTTAAATTTCGAGGACGAAATTTTTATTAGGTGGGTAGGATTGTAACACCCAGTTTTTGAAATGAGGGTAATTTTAAAATTTTGTATTTAAATTATTTAATTATGGTAACTAGTTTAATAATATGATTTTTGGTGATTTTAATAATTTTTAAACAATTTAAAAAAAAAAACTGCTTGAGTCATGACTTGTGATTTTAGGTGCTTTGCTAGTGAGCCGTAGTGACTGTCTGCCCTAGAGCCTAACCATGTGGGTAGAGATTTGTTTAGTACTTTTAGCTTGAGGATATTTGGTTATTTTGAAATAATTTGAATTTATTATAATTATTTGGAAGTATATATATACTATATTAAATGGTGTGATTTAATATTAAATTGATTACCATGTGATTTTTAGTAGCCCCAACCTAGAATTGACCTAACCTAGGTTAGTCCTAGTTAGTCATGGTTAGACTAAGTTAGAATTTGATTGGGTCATGGTTAGTCATGACTAGTTAAAATGACTAGGTTGCAACTTGATTAAGGGAGACCTTGATTTTGACCCTTGAATAAACTAGATGGGATGAGAGCCCTTAGATTGATTCTCCAAAACCCTAAACCTAGCATTGATGACCAGCCACATAGGGCACCTATCCCTATAAAATCCCTCTTGAAACTTGTGCCTCTTTCCACTCTTTCCACCATTCTAAGAACAAGGTTTGTTCCTTTGAAATTTCTTCATAGTTTATTCATTAATGATCCATTTTCATTGAGACTTCTTCCATAGTGATCTAAATTTCATTCCCCTACTGTTCATGGAGGATAATCTCAGGTTTGGACCAATTTGGAGCCATTGGCTAGCTTGAGGAGATCTCATTTTTTGGGCTTTTCCTTGTGAAGGAACACACCTAGGTAACTTTCCATTCCCTCCACCAAATCTCGATTTCCTTGAATGGTTAGGAAGCCCTAGGTGCCCTCTCTCTGTTGGTATAGGCATTGCTAGGGTTCGTGTCCAATACGTGTCCATATCGGACACGTATCAGACCATGGTCGCAAGTGTTCGACCTAATGCCTCAATAGGATTTTCTTTACTGTTTTTAAATAGTGTTTGAATAGGAAATTAGGTTTTGGTCTTGCTTGTGTCAATCTTGAGTTCTGAACACGTTTTCGTGTGGTGTCGTGTCGTAATTAGGACACGAACACGCTGTGCCCCGCGCGCGTGCACGAGCATTGTAGCTCCCCTGCTACCACGTGTCTCGTGCACCTTGTACACGACACAAGGACACGCCAAATTTGGTATAGACACTGGGACAGTGTCTGCGCACACTCCTCCAAGGTTTCACGATACCTCGTTTCGTGTCGGACACGAAAACGAGGCCGCACTGGGTTTATACTGTGCTGTGTCGTGCGAAAAATCGTGTACTGATACGCGAGTCGTGTCCACTCTGGACACGACGTGGTCGTGTCATGTTGGGTCCTATGTGTAGCCTGACACGTGGGCTACACGTGGGTATGACCACGAGACCGCACGTATCGTGTGTCATATCCTACAGACACGTGCACGTGTGCACGACACTGTTTTCCTGTGCACTGTCCAGTTTCTGTTTTTTTGTGTTTATTTCTAGTTTAATTGTTTAAATTATGGTTTAATTGCTAATTAAGATCCTATATATATATTAATAACCTATGTTAATCGATTTCACATATTAGAATAGGTTTTTATGTGGAATTGGATTCGATTATGGCATGATTAACTGATATAATGTTCTGATACATGGGTTATTCAATTCTGAACTTTAAAATCCTATTAAGCTATTTTAAATTGTTGATTCAGTTATCTATTAGCTAATGTTGGGTTATGATTAACATGGATTTCCTTGTTTTCGAAATTGGCATTTAGTTAGGCTAATTGTTAAGTAACTGATACATGTATAGGACTTGAGATCCTGAACTTTTTATTCTCTGTTTAAGCCAAATTCTGGCATTTAAAGTTGACATGTTAGATTCAATTTCATGTACATTACTTGAATGTTGGTTTAGGATGCATGGAGGAATAGTTGAATTGTTTTCAAAATTGGATGCCAAACTCCTATGTTCTTTTTAACTGTTTTCCAGTTTCCCCCACTTGGCAAATGCCATACACTGTACTGTTTTACAGTTTTCTTAACTTGAACTGATTAGTGATTCAATGTATGTATCAATATCTGAGTTTTGCTTCTTGATGATGAACTCAAGAACTGAGTTCTTATAAAACCTGAGAATACTAATTGATTTCCCTTCCTTTATATGATTTGATTTCCTTTTTCCTTAAAACTGAATTGGGTTCTACTCCTTCTTGCACTGTCACAAGAGTATTCAAAAACCTGAGACAAATTCTAAACCATTTTGTCATTTGTTAATTGATTTCCTTTCTTCTTTTAATTGACTGCAACTGGTTTCATATTTAGTGTAAACTGAGAATGGTTTTAACCCATATTGTACTTGCAACTGATTTCTTCTTCCTAAACTGGGTTGAGGTTCAATAAGAACCTGGGATTTAAAATGTATTGACTGAACTGATTCCTTTTATTCCTTGACTTTGTGTTGAGGTTCAACATTAACTTAAGTTGGTTGTATTTCCAGTTTGATAACTTGGCTATATATATGATGATGGTATTGTTGATTTCTGAAAACCTGGGAGCTGTTTTCTCTTACTTTCATGTCCTGAAATCTGAGAATTCATGGAGTGTTGGTGCTTCATGTGTTGACTGTTATGGTGTTTCCAGATTTCGATTTCCTTTAGATTATGTACACACACATACCCTATATGCCTTGGCACACACAGTGTTTTCATTCATATTTCACACTTTTACAGTTTTCCTTACACACACTAGTTCTTTCCACACATGTCTAACTTCATACACTCACTCACTATCATATTACACCTAGTCCCCTTCATTGTCTTCCTCTTTAGGATACCACATACACACAACACTTTGAAAACCTGGGACTGATTCCAGGTTTTCCTCACATCCCCCTTAACATACTGTTTCACTCAAAAATCTCACACACACACAGTGACACATTTGTTCACTCACCTACCTACATTGCTGTCTTAATACCTGTCCCAAAACCCCCCTACATGACTGTCCAAACAGGCCCTTAACCAACTCATGGCTATCCTAAACTAGTCCTTATCACCCCACCACCTGTCACACATGTGCAAGCCTCACTTCACACTCACACACATACACATGACATCATAGGACACCCCCTTAGTTCCCTGTCAAACAAGTTTTCCTGTTTTATACTCTACACACACCAATGTTTCTTGTCACACACCATCTAATCTAGTACACACACACATATGCTTTGACACCCTCACATGTTTGCACACCCACACTCTTCCCTCCCCTCTCTACATCTATATATATATGTGCATAATAAATGAACTTGTATATATATGTTAAGTCTATATAAATGTAGTGTGATGTTTCCTAATGTGTATAACTATAACCTTGTAATATTAGAAGTTTATATTATGAATGTGCCCTTTTCTATAGATATGTATATAAGGTGTAGGAGCAATGTATTTACTAATATAGGTTGTATTGGCTTATGTAGATTACTATATTATAGCCTATGTATATATGATATTTATACACATGTGATTTGTGTGTCATAGACTTGTAAAGCTTGTGATGTGATGTGTGCTGCTAGGATAGGCTGATTAGACTTGTTAGACCTAGATAGTTGAGTCTAGACTATCTTGACCATAGTTGACCTAGTTGACTGGTATAGTTGACTGAAGTTGACCAAAAGTTGACTTTGGTCTAGATCGACCTAGATTCATGTAGAACTCATAGTAGTACATCTTATTACCATTCTGGACTTGTTGGGACTTGTGCTGCTCTAACTAGGAGTCAGGTGCCTCATCTCGGACAGTACATTTCCACAGCTATTCAGATACCAGGCGAGTACATTCTCTGATCATTTCATATCCTGCTTAGAATTATTTCCTGCATTAAATTACTTTACTTGATACTGTCACGTTGGTCACACGGATTAGTACTATATGGATCCCTTCTTGAGATGTTATCCCTTCAGGGAGCATCGGGTACTCTATGTACTGTGCGTTTTACTTACATGGAGTATCATATGCTTCTTTGGTTCTTTGATCACTTGTGACATATACTCATATGATCACAGAGTCTTCTTTGGATCCTTATCCCATTTATTGAGTCTATCAGAATCCCCATTTTGGGACTACTATGTATCACCTTCGGGGTCTACTACCTTCGGGGTCTACTACCCTTCGGGGGCTGTTACATAGAATCATAACATATCCTGTTTGGATCCTTGCGTATTAGTTGGGGGTACGGGGGAGTATAAATAGACATGTGAATAATTTCCAAAGTAGAATAGCCATGTACGCCTCTTTAGTATAGCCATGTACAAATCAAGCCGTTCACATGTCGACTTTGTACTCTGAATCACTAGTCATTGGTAGCTCTCTACTTGTAGTAAATATTTCTATTACAGTTCTCTCTCTGTTACTTACTACATTTCCTTCAGTATCTATATCTTACTATACTGCATGATTATATTTTCTAACCTGCTATAAACTGTTGAGATGTATTGAGCTCGCTCCCGTCCAGACTGGACCTGTTGAAAATTTTACAGAGGATGATGAGGAATCCTGCACCCCTTACTTGGAGCTTGCCTAGATGACACTCGAGACCTGGACCCCTGGGGAGGTTCAGGCAGCTGCTGAGGATGGCACCCTTGCTTAGTATAGATAGCTTAGACTGTTTTCCATTTTATGTTTAGTTGTTGTTCTTGTTTCAGAGTTGTATATTTTTAGAGATAATTAGACTTGTATTTCTTTTCTGTTGTACCTCAGTTGAGGATTCTCTTATCTATTTTTCGTGCTATATTCTACCTCTAGATTGTGATTGAGTTGTACCTCTGTGTTGGCCTCCTTATGGAGAGTATTCATCATATGTTAGTTATAGTTCATGACCTAGAACAGCGTTCTACCGCCGATACTGCGGCGTAGGCTGGGCGTTGTTACGCTATCGTACCCTCACAGTGGGTGCGGGTCGTGACAACTCTGACCAAGATTCCCTCAGTTAAAGGAACCTTCATAACCCTTGTCCTGTGGGTAGTTCCTTATATGACTTGGATGCCGACAGTGAAAGTTCTGAGCGGACCATCTTTTCTACAAGTTTCTCATCTATGGCCAGAAAAGTTACAGCGTATGTCACTAATGAGGAACAAGACATATATAGCTCTACATTCAAGAGCAGAGAATTGCTGCCTTAGAGGCCGATTTGTAGAGCATGGCTAAAATGATGACAGGTATGCATGCTATGATCATGGCACAATAAACGGTTCCACTAATTGTGAATATGATTCTGACCTAAGAACCTGTAACGATATTTGCTCCCGTCAATATGGATCTGGGGGTACAGTCTCCTCATACTGCTTCAGTACCAGTTCAGGCTACTCCAAGTCAATCTGGTGCTGGGGATGGTACTTATTATATAGTCCCTCCTCCTAACACACCAAATCAGTCCACTACTCCATAACCAGTAGGAGATG